>VWYK01048813.1:1349-22197 GCA_013399775.1 Semnornis frantzii
GAACCTGCTACACAGCTTTGGCAACCCCAACAGTAAAAACTGCCAATTCAACACTCTTTCCTCCAGAGGGAGGTCAACGTGAAGATCTCTGCTCAGGACATGCTGCTGGGGATCAGTTAAACACACAAGTGCACCAGTATCTCTGCTGACCTCAAAGGAGCTTGCCTGAATCCAACAGCTTTACATGGCAGCCTGAAGATAAAGCATGGTGCTATGAACACACATGCGTGACCTCAGAAGACAGCAGAAGCATGTTGCCCATTGCAGACTCACCTCCCTGGTTTGTCTCACTTTCCCCTGTTCGCCACATCTCATTGGTTGCTAGAGAAAATATGGTAACAGGATTCTTGCCATCCACTTGCCTCATGATAGGGTCCTGTCCAACCCGACCAAGTAACTGAACACGATTCATGGCTGAAAGATCAGAAAGCAAAGATGCACGTAGGTGCATGATGATGCTTCATGGCAAGGCATAACGTGGTAGTTTTTGTCACGGGCTGAAATGATGACTTTCTACCTTTTTCGAGTTCTTGTGCCTTTTAACTTACTCAGGCCCTATGGGTGTTTGACTGCCTGTAATATCATATTGACTGCTAAATAAACTCATTGAGAAAGCTCCAAGTTCTTTATTCTTTCTGTTACTTTGGCACATTTTTCACAGACACATACATATGCCACTTCAAACTATTTTTCATTTACTTACCTCAAACTGCACATTCATTATGAGAAAACCATGGATTTACATTGTTTTGTCTTTAAAAGAACAAAGTTGCACTATCACACATCATCTGAATTAGAAGGATACTAGCTTTTACAAGGTATAAGGACTAGCTGGACACAAAATTATTCCTTCTCCTTTTTCAAGAAAAAAACAAACCACAGGAAAGACTCTCTCTTGGACAATAAGCACATGAACTCAATGGTAAAGTCTGAAATGCACACCTGGAGCAAATCAGTCTTGGGCAGCAGCACCCAAAGAAGTCCCCCAGGCACATGTGAGCCTGAGAAACAAGTATCTGAAACGCCTAAAGGCAAATATTAGAGATCATGACAACAACACACCTGATTCACTGCCATTGATAAAGCACAAACACCTGCCTTTTACAGCTGTAGTCCATACCAAAGCTTTTTTTCTTCTCCTTAAAGGCAGCTAGACTTGACAAATACTAGATAAGAAGCTACTCCAGAGTCAGAAACAACATGAGCTACCATTCCATGTATTTCTCTCATGGCATATTTCAGCCATGCTAAAACACACTAAAACCCACAGAGAGTAACTGCTAAGTTTCATCTCAGGAGCTACTTACATCTTTCAAGTACCAATGAGCCAACTGTATCAGAATCATGTCTTACAAACTGGCGAAGCACCTGAAGGAACAGACACAGGTTAGTTTCCAAGACAAAGTACAAACGCTATTCAGATGCTTTTAAACCTTGTTTTCTGAGCACTTACAGAGGTTTTACAAGTGCATTCTTTTCCAGAGACTTGTGGCAACTGAGGGAAGAAATCCATTTGGCTAAAAAGCCAATAGGATTATTCAAAGAATATCTGGTTAAACTGGGGTTAAAAAGCTGCATAAGAAAAAGCATGCCCTGACATTACATCTGCAGCAATTTTTTGGGGGACGCACAGCAACTGTTGTTTTTCTATACTACATCATAGGCAGGGGAGGCAGGGAAGGGTTGAAGTGGAAAGGCTGCTCAGTTGGTTTAGCTTTGTTTTTTGGAAAAAAGGTCTTTTTCATTTCATCAATCTTCTGCTTCACTTTGGAGACAAACAAGATGTGTCTAAAACATACATCTATCCATTGCCATAAGCAGCGTGATGCTAATAACCTCTCATTCCCAAGCAAACAGTAAATCAAGGCCACAAAAACCTAAAGTGCTACAGTTAAACCCAGTAAGAAAAAGAAACGGCCTATTGTCAGCAAATACATCCTAGGAAAAAAAATAGAGAAAAAAGCCCAGAACACCTCTGCAAGAGGCCCATGAGCAAGCACTGCAAATAAGCTCATCTCTTGTAACAAGTCGTTGAAAAAAACCTTAAAAGCAAGGCAAGATTAACAATCCTGTGTTAAGAGAGGAACAGAGGAGCTACACCAGGGGAAATACAACTTGCAAGACCGAATTTCTTTGGTTTGTCTGCATGGTTCATTGACGCATATACCAATCATCCAAGATTTCATTCCATGTACACGCAGGCCTTTTCAATGCATCATTTTTTCAGTAGTTAAACTCAGTCAAGTCCAGCATTTGAATTTTTGTAGAGCAGAGGATGAGCACAAACAGAACTTCCCTCCAGGCGTTTGCAAAATGAAAGGAGCAACACCTGTGGCCTGACAGGTCCATGGGATAACTCACACGTATTTTTTAGGGGCATATTCAGTGCTGCAGTCAAGGCACCAGCAGCAATGGCCGGTCCTCGTAGGCAGGCGGCTCGCAGGTCGCGTACCCGAGGCTCTGCGGAGGTGCGGCCCAGCTGCAGAGGGCTCCTTCGGGCCTTACAACCTGTCTTGCGGAGGTGAGGAAGGACTCACCTTTCCGGAGGCGCAGCTCCGGGCCCCTCCGTTGCCTTCGCACGTTTCAGGGCTGCAACGAGGGGGCGGCAGTGAAAGCGTTTCCGTGACGACAAAGTTACCGTGAGCCTCACGGCGAACTAAGGAGCAGAAGCTTCCTCTCCTCGGCACCGCCCGCTCTCCGCGGCGGGACGACTTTCAGCAACGGCCTCCGGACCGCTCCCACCACGCGGCGGCGCGGTGCAGCCACCTTCGGGCCGTAATATCAGAACCAAAATCCCGCTGGGACCGCAGCCCGGCCCCAGGGCCTGAAGGGAGCCAGTCCCGAGTGTCGGTCCCTCAGGGAACCATTCAACCGCCTCTCAAAGGCCCTCAACCCACCGCCCCACCTCCGCCCGGCCCTACCTGCCACGCCGGTCGCCGCAACATGCTGCCGTCGCTCCTGCGGAGGAAAAAGCACGGCTGGTGAAGCGCCAGGAGCCTCGTCCTACCGGCAAATGCCAATGCCCATGCCCCCACCGCCCGCCCGCTCGCTCGCTCCCTCCCACTTCGCCCTCTGTACCTCTCCCGCCACAGGACTAACGTACAACCGGAAGCGGAAAAGCAGCGCTGTGTGCTGTCCGAAAAGGGTCCGGGTGAAAACGCGACCCTCTCTCCGGCGGGGGTTCTGAGGGTGCCCGCTAGGGAGAACGGATGAGGGGGGCGGAAGAGGGTAGCGCACCGCGCCGGGTCATCGCACCGTGTGGGAACGGGCGGGTGTGGAGTGACCTTCTGCGGGGCAGGAGGGGCCTCCCGCTGCCGGCGGCGGCCAGCCATAGTTGCCAGCCACCCACGGATGATTGAGGTCTCTAGTGTGATGGGGGAAGGAGACCCAAAAAGTTTTGGGTTTTTTTTTTTAAACAAAACAAAAACCCACAAAAAACCAACAAAAAACCCACTCCGTCATAGGTAAAAGGGTTAAAATCTTTATTAGCACGTTTGGCTTCTTAAAGGATAACTCAAACAGTTTAAAAGGCATCACTGTCCAACACTTGAGAACAAAGTTCAGTGAAACTGGAACGTAATCGAGTTTCCAGCTTAAGTCTCTCCCTTGTAGCTACAATCCACATGCAACTGCTACAGCTCGACATGGAGCCGACAAGGACTCCAGTACATTAAGCGGGAGAGGGGAGGAGAGGCTTAGCAAACAGTAAACACGCTCTTTACACTGGTAACTTCAGAAACTTGAGGCCTAGAAACTATTTCCTG
Source organism: Semnornis frantzii (assembly GCA_013399775.1). Lineage (NCBI taxonomy): Eukaryota > Metazoa > Chordata > Aves > Piciformes > Ramphastidae > Semnornis > Semnornis frantzii. The sequence goes on from VWYK01048813.1 coordinate 5,114, forward strand.
ATTTCTTGTACCTTTGCTACGCGGCTGCCGTTTGCAGGCAGAGAGTTGCACCACGCAGAAGGGACCAGCAGGGACATGGCTAACACGCCCCCACCTACCCGCACGCCACTGTCACTTTCCCCACTTACAGTAGAGTCCTTGCCGGTTCATGTGAAACAAGGCAGGCATCAGAGACGTCTACAAAAACGTACACAGTCACACAATACTGTGCTTGTTGCAGAAAGTTCAAGGAAGGGAAGCTTCCCTTCAACTTCCACCAGTAAAGCTCCCTTAACTCAAAATGTTGCCTTTTACTCCTTGTACCTCTCAATGAAGTGCCACTCTGATTGCATCCCAAATCCCAGACTGTTAGCTAACAAGTCTCCTTCCTGAGGCACAGTTAAAGCTGTCTACCATAATCCTCACTACCTCACTTCTAGGAGGACCCAGCTGTAGAAGCTACCTCTGCATACAGGCAGTATCTCACCTCTTGAGAGATACAGGTGACTAGAGTGTTAAGACACATCAATAAACAGGGGCCAACTAAAGGAAGAGGAAAATGAGTAAAAGAGATGCCATCCTTTCCCCTCTGTGGCAAAACCTAGGACATGACAAAATCCAGGACAAGACCAGTTAAGCAACAGGTAAAAGACTGAGGAAAATAATCTTAACTCTCACAAGATAGTCCTCCTTCCCTCAGCCAGCATCTCATTATAACTAACAGGGGAACCAAAAACCACAAAAGGGAGTGCTAGTAAGGGGCATGGATCTGTAGGGACCCTCTGCTTTCACAGGGCCATTCAGCAGCCAGAGCATTTCAGGACAACACAAAAAGTTTAGTAACCCAAAGTAAAGCTAAATGAGCGACAGCTCTTCCCTCCCACCAGGCGCTTGCTGCTCTGCTTAGAAGTAGTTTCAGAGTCTTGCAACTTGACACTTCCTAAGGGCTGGTCCTTCGTGAGAGTCTGGGCAAGGCGAGCTGCTTTAAGTTCTCTGCATGGGAAAGATGGACGGAAGAGGAGAGGAAGAAAACCATGTCATGCATGAATCCCCACCAGCTACAGAAGAAAGCTATAAGCAATCTTGCACAACAAGGTTGCTGCAGTACTCCAGCACTACTGGAGAGCAGCAACTTTTCACCTCAGAGGGTGACATGAAGATTACTGTGGGTATCTTTGGAATTTCTGCTTTGGAATAGAACTGCTTTGAAGCTACACCAAAGAAAACTATCCATCAGGTCAGACACACACTGGCCCTAGTGTGTTGAGTTCCTAGCTCAGTTTTTCTCCCATTGTTTCAGATATTTTGAATAGTGGTGCTTAGATCAGTGCCATCTTGTGCAGCACAAATACCTAATGAAGGCACTTGCTTCTCTTGTTGCCTTCCACCCTGCCAATGCTTGCTATGCTTCCCTGTCTACACGGAAAACCCTATTCCCTAGCTGACTATTGCACTAAAAGGGGCAGTGGCATAGTTCCTAGACACCAGCACCACAGAACATCATTGCCAAAAACAGCAAGATGGAGCAAAGGGAAAGAATATGCCTGCTACCACCTGATACTTTCTTCTGTCCTAGACAGCTTTCTCAGTCAGGCATCAATTCCTCATCTGCCCACTAACTGCATATTGTATGAATATTTTCTAATCACCAGCAGCTGTAGTAAGTGTGAAATTTCACTGCTGTCATTTAGCCAATCCTCAAAACCAGAAGTGATCCACAGCTCCCTGGGAATAATGACTCCCTGTTAAGAGTCCCATAACTCTCGTAGCTCCAGACACATGAGCTGATTGGGTACTTCATGTTGGCTCTCCTAGCACTACCACCCTACATTGAAGACCAGCAGTTGATGCACCCATGTCTTCTTTTCATGCCCAGGCCAGCCCTACCTTTCCAGCATGGCAGTCTTGTGCTTTTCCACATTTAGCTGCTTCTGGAGCTGTGCAGCTTTCCCACGTGAAGGGCAGAGAACTGGATGTTTAGTAAGAGCTGCGGCAGAAGGTCTTTCCGCTGGGTCAGGATGGATCATGAGCTAGAAGGCAAAGAATTTCAGGGTTTTAACATGCCCTCTGTCACATGCCAACTGGGAAAGCCTCCATCCTGTTGAGGCTACTTCCTCACCTCAAGGAGCTCAAGAAAGCAGTGCGGAAGCTTCTGGGGGATTGGTGGGATATTGCCTTTGCGGATGTGATGCCACATGTCCCCATTGTGAGGCAGCGACTCTGCACCAGCTGCTAGAGCTACTGTGAGTGCCAAGGCAAAGATGTCTGCTTTTGGCAAGTAGCAATAATCCTGTGGAGAAGCAGTTGGAGAAAGATTTCCTTGCTATGCTGAACAAAGGTAGGTTGAGATACCGACTGAGAAAAAATGACCAGCTGACTAAGTATGTGTATGAGTGTATGACACCACCCTCACCATCCCAAGTCACTGTTTTCTCCTCTTTGGGATAAAAACATAGTTACCAGTCTGACCTGGTATCAAATCGAACAGCACATTAGCTTTTACCCAGTTATGAGGAGCTTGCAGTGCACATTAGGACTAGCACAGGAGGTGCACACCTCCAGCTTTCAAAGGCAAAGCTCTAGCCCTACCCAAACTCAAGTGACCAGCTGCATGCAAAATATTGGCCTCAGCTCCTAAATCCACTTGCAGGACGAAGATACAGTCACTTAAACACCAGACCCTATGAGCACATCCAAGCTGCTGTTACATACTGATATGTTTTTGTTCAACGGGCCAGAGTGTCTAAACTGCAGTCAGCTAAGTCCCACTTCTCTATGGTACCTGATCAGGCACTTGTCTCAGGGCATATATTCCTCAGTAATCACACCCAGTAGTTTAACCCTAGCTGGGCACATAACTGATCAAAGGTTTGACCCATTCATCCCTCACAGGTAGAATAGCTGCAATCTTAAGTAACTTTATTTTAAATGTTTAGGTGGCAAAACCCATTAACAAGATATTAATTTTGCTGTTTTCACAACTAAACCAGACACAAGAAGATAATACAAGGAATATGCTGATGATTTCACAACAATTGACCTCTCCCTACTACCCTGCCAGCAGCTGTACCTCTTGCAAAATTTCATTGGCCAAGAATCTTCTGTCTCCTTCTTCCACCTGGGGGTTTGTTATTGAAGTCACATGGCCAAGGTCACCTGAAAAAGAATAAGCAACTAATGGAGCAAACTGATGTATATCTCCTCCAGCAATAAACCCCCCTGCATTTCTTAGGCACCAGAGCAGTCAGGAAATACTGAGTAAGAGAACAAACTTGCTCCTGCTCAGGAATCTGGGCCTAGAAAACTCACATGCTTGTTTCCAAGACTTACCTTCTTAGAGGAATTAGCTATGGCAAAATAGAATAGAATCATAGAATCAGTCAGGGTTGGAAGGGACCACAAGGATCATGTAGGTCCAATCCCCCTACCATGCGCAGGGACACCCTACCCTAGATCAGGCTGGCCACAGCCTCATCCAGCCTGGCCTTAAACACCTCCAGGGACGGGACACCAACCACCTCCCTGGGCAACCCATGCCAGGCTCTCACCACTCTCATGCTCAAGAACTTTCTCCCCACCTCCAGCTTTGCTCCATTCCCCCTAGTCCTGCCACTCCCTGAGAGCCTAAAAAGTCCCTCCCCAGCATTTTTTTGTAGGCCCCCTTCAGATACTGGAAGGCCACAAGAAGGTCACCTGGAAGCCTCCTCCTTTCCAGACTGAACAGCCCCAACTCTTTCAGTCTGTCCTCATAGCAGAGGTGCTGCAGCCCTCTGAGCATCCTTGTGGCCCTTCTCTGGACCTGTTCCAGCATCTCCACATCCTTCTTGTCCCAGGGGCTCCAGAACTGGATGCAGTAATCCAGGTGGGGTCTCACCAGAGCAGAGCAGAGGGGGAGAACCTCCCTTGCCCTGCTGGCCACACTTCTCCTGATGCAGCCCAGGCTCTGTTCGGCTTTCTGGGCTGCAAGTTCTCACTGCTGGCTCATGCTGAGCTTCTTCTCCACCAGCACTCCCAAGTTCCTCTCCTCAGGGCTGCTCTCCAATCAGTCACTGCCCAGCATCATCCTGAATGCCTCTGCTACCAGTTTTCTATGCAAGTCTCCTCAGCCATCAGGAAAATCCAGCAGTCATGAGTAACTCTAATCCTAAGTCAGTTGTAAAGCACACTGAAACCTACCAATTTTATATACCACACCAGAAGTGAGTTCATCTTCACTGTCACTCTCTTCCTGCCCAGCAGGGCTCTCAACTGCCAGTTTGTGACAGATGAAGATATTACCTGCAAGGCAGTGAAGTTTAGCAATAGAATTATCAGTCATCAGACAACTTTGGAGAAATCCTACCTGTCAAGGTAGTTAAATTTTCAGCTAGAGGAGCTATGCACATGCTTCTCACCTGCTTTCTGCCCAGCTCACATATTCAGCAAGGCAACTGTATCCTGCCTATAAAATACCCTAGTGTAAGCAACTTTTCTTCCTCTCCTCCTGCCTGCAAGCTGGAAGCAATTTTAGCAGGGAAGAGCTGCTCCGCTGTAAGGACATCACCATGTGGCTGGGGAGGGGAGCATTGCCCTGGAGGTGCCCATCCTCAGCTGCAAGCATGAAAGCTTGTTGCTATTTTTTGCATTAACTTAACCCCTATCAGGGTAGATGTAATAAATGTTCACTTCATTCCAGTTCTCCCATACAAAGGTCAAGTGCTGGGCAACAAGACAGCAGCAAATAAGGAAGCCCTCATCTTCATTAGCAGCCCTACTTGATCCACCAGTATAAAACCGATTCTTGTGAGCCAGGATTATGAAAATCATGGAATAGAAGTAAAACACTGCTGACTATCAGAGAAGGTTCTGTTTTGGAGCAGCTTTAGTGGCAAGATTAAAAAAAAAGCAAGCCATTCCTATTTTAGGGCAAGAGCCTCCATCCTATGAAGCACTGCATTAAGTTCCAAAGTCCTATTGCAGGTCCCCTGGAGGGTGCACTGTACTTACTAGGTTTGATATCCAGGTGCACAAGGCCAGAGTTGTGGATGTATTTTAGCCCCATGGAGACTTGCAACAATATTTCTTTCAGCTCTGCTTCCAGGAAATGCTGACCAAGCTTTGTGTTTTCCAGAACCACATCTTGGAGACTCCCACCTAGGTGAAAACAACCAGTTTGAGATCCGAGGAAGACATTGTGGAGCTGCATGTTTCAAATAGCTTAGTCCAAACTATTGCCTACAGAACCTGCAGGCTTGATAGTCAAATCCCAAGCAAACTGGCAACATGCATTTTAGTGATTGAACTTGGACATGACCATTTGGCTTCAGCCTTTCCATTGTCTCAAAGGATCCTTGCCTCATGTTTGCCCGTGACTGAGCACCTGCAGTTCTACCTACGGTATCAGAAGGGCTGACTTGATAGCAATGCTGCTGCAAAGGAACGGGGGAGGGGAAGTGTATAAATTTTTGCCACATTTGCAGGAAAAAATACCCAGGTATATAAGTGGTGGAGCAAAGAATCAGTTTTTGATTGAAGAATGAAACACTTGATACAGTTTTGAGCGTCTCCATTAAAGCACTTCATTTCAGGACTAGCAAGCACCATGGTCTCTCTCTCTACCAGCCTGCTTTTCATCAGTTTTCCTTTAGTCTCAGGTGCCCATCCATTAAAACACAAGAAATGCATTGACACTACAGGAACTAGCACTGCATTTCAATTACCTCTGCCATTACCCCAAATAGCTATCATCACTCATCAAGCCCCAAGACCTCAGGAGCAATTGAAAGATGAGAGTTACTTATTCGCCTTCAGCTTCTCTGGTAGCCAGAGGTGTCTCTTCCAGTGTCTTCCCAAGAGCACAATGGCCAAGGACAGACTCAAATAAGAACATACTATCCTGCCTGTAGCACCTCATTTACAATTTACATCATTATTTAGCTCCATTCTTCTGCAGCTGTGGAGCTTTTTATTCTAACCAAGACACAAGGTGCTACCTTCCCAACCAGGAAGCCACTCTAAATCATTACTCCTTTATTAAGAACAGTTGTTTCCAAGATATACAGCACTGAACTTAGCTGCTTTTGAGGCTCCCATATAAGGCTTTATCTAGGCAGTCCCAGATGCAGCTCCTAAGCATTGGCATAGGGCATATTTCTTCAGGTCAGCCAACATAGATGAGCAGTTTTTAAAACATCACAAATCAGAAGGGGTTCACTACTTGTAACACACAGGCACTATTCAGAGATTTGTCTAAGTATTGAGCCCTTACTGAATTCTCCATGAAACTGTAGACCTGGTAGTTTGCTTTGTCAGAAGCAAAAACATCCTATCTAAGTACAAAAGAAGGTAACCACACCTATCTCCATATCTCAGCCTCGAGCAATGCCACAGCTCTTACCATTGCAGTGCTCATTTTGGATAATCATGTGATCATCCTCTGCCCACGCCGAGTAGTAGCGCACGACATGGGGGTGGTATCCAAGGACAGCATGAGCATAAACCTCACGCAGCGCCAGCTGCCTAGGGAAGGGAGCACAGAAAGAGCAGAGGTGACAAAGTGCCAGGGTCCTGCTTGGGACCTTGAGAGGAGCCCTGGTTTGCAGCCTAGCTTGACAATGGAAAAGCAGAGGTGCTGAGGACTTTCTCTTGGAATTTTGGCAGACAGACTGGCACTGAAGCAAAACCTGCCCTTGCTCAACTGTGATGAGCAGTTGTCAAAAAAAGCTAAAGGAATCACTGAGCAAGGTTTTTGTCAAAGGTAGCTTCAAGAATTTTGTTTAGCGTGCAGGACAACTCTGTCTGGTTAGTACACATATGAGCAGTGCTGGCCATACCACAGGGCAAGAACATATCACAAGTGAGCTATTTAGCAGTTATTCAAGAGAACATCTGCACAGACATGAGGAGTTCAGGTAAGTGTTGTCTCGCTTTACAATGCACATAGCTTCCCTTTCTCAGGCATTTATACCCACTAGTCCTAATGCACCAACTTCCCCCACACTCCCAAGTGACAGTTGGGAGAGCAAGAGTAGCCAGTTTTTGCTTATACCACCCTTCAAATACCTTTAGATCCACACTCCCTCCTTCCCTATCACACCTCCCAAGAACATGTCCATCATTTCAGCTGTCAGTTAGCACACTCACTCATCTGAGGATCCTGCCAGAGGCCTTTTGGAGCGTTTGATGGCATAAACACATCCATCAAGACGTTTGATGCACTTGTAGACAGAGCCAAATTCCCCCACGCCAATCTTTTCCAGTTCCAGGAACTCTTTCTTGTAGCGGGAAACCATATTGCTCTCTTTCAGAGGGTATCTCTACAAGGTCACAAAACCAGCAAAGACAAGTATGAGCTGACTTAGATAACATCTGTCATGTTTTTAGAGCTATTTAGCACTTGCTGTCAGAGCACCCATGCTTCTCTCCCCCATTCTGGATGTTCATCCAGGCATGCATGCAGGTGTGCTGCCAGTTCTTTTTGAAATACTACCTTTTCCCTAGGCATGTTGTGGGGTTTGGGTTTTTTTTTTCCCACCTAACAAAGGTCATCCTGACCTTGTTTGACCAAAGGGTTATTCTGGGGGTTTGTTGTTTTGCCTTAAAAAAAAAAAACCCACAACACACTATTAAAAGTCCTGACTTACTAGCCATAAAGGTGGAAATTCTGGCTAAGGAGAACTGCATTCTAGGTAACTAAATGTGCTTAAGCCTCCTTGGTTTACTACCATCACACCTCCTCTCTTGCACCCCTGCTCAGCTCCTTGACCCATGGCTCATGGAGTCAGTCAGGGATGAACAGCAAGCAACAACAAAACACTTGCTTTTTGCCCTCCTACTGCAGGGTTGAAAGAACCTGTTACCACTCTTGATAGGCAGAAGTCTAGTAGCTCAATTAGCCAGACTCAAGTAGTAAACTTGTGTTTAAAAGAAGAGCTGTTGCTGATTTTGAACTCAGGAGGACATGTTGGTGCATTGCCATGATGTGGCTTCAGCTATGTAATAGCTGCTTTACTCTGACAGCTAAGGTTGCCTGCAGCAAAGACTGTCTACATAAGTTCAGGCTATCACCAGGTTTGAAGCATCAGCTGTAGACTAATGGGCAAGTTTGCAGGTCCCAGTGTATCTGTATTCCCAGTGATTTCTCACAAGGAGCCTTTCTCCACAAAGGGCTAAAAGCCTGCAGAACAGCTAGAACATCATTTTTGCTACAGTAATGATCACTAGGGAAGTAGGAGCTACTGATACTGCCTATAAAGTGATGTCTGCTTGCAGGGAAGGTAAGTAAAGAGAGATAAGCAGCAGAGCGTGAAGTGAACAATATGGAAGTGAACCACGATTTTTCTTTATCCTCCTGCCTCCCTTACAAGGACAGTGGTTCACACTTCACAATGGTCTCCATTGAAACCATTTCTGTGATTGCTGTGGTACATGGTATATGACCTTAAAGGGTGGAAGCAGAGCCGGTTCTCATCGCCAGCGTGATATGGCCTTTATGAATCGGCAGCCCTTCACTAACAGGTTGTATTTCATAAGGCAGCTATGTTTTACAGCACCTTAAAAAGCTCAGGGTGTAATGATACCTCCTAGTACATAATTTTATATCGATATTACATACTCAATATCATCATCACTCGAGCGGAATAATATTTCTATGAGTCACAAGTTATTTGGGGCTAAGGACAACAGTAATTGTGATACCCCGGCAGCAGTTTGGCTCTGCAGCTGCTGTTCTCCTGCAATACCAATCTTCTCCGCTCGAGGGCGCCATTATTCTACCAGTAAGCATCAGTAAATCAATTACAACGAACAATTCAGCCTAATTCGGCCTACTTGAACAAGACAAAGTAATTCACTACAAGGGTTGCTCAGGAAAAATGAGATTTTTTTTTAACCTTATCTGAACGTGAATATTTAACTCAGACTTGGCTTGCTTTCAGAAGCCATCTGGATGAGTAGTTTCCCCCAGATAAAGCTGGGAAGGAGGATGGCTGTGGAACACAGGTTCCCACAAAGGCTGCTCAGTTCTGCCAGCACAGCTAGGGGTACATACGACCTTGAACCCTGCCTGTTGCAGCCAGGCCACACTTTGCCACTGAAGTTTCCCACCAAAGCACAGACATTGGCAACAGCAAGAGAAATTGGTTGCATGTTGTAATACAACTTTGCTGTTCTAGAGCTATCTAAGCTGTAGTGAGGCCTTGCCTTGGAGCTCAAGGCACACACACCCCCCCACACACACCCAGATGGATATTTCCCTACTGAAGGGGAGCATAGAATTTTTTTTCAGAAGTTTGCCACTGTGACTGCTGCAACTGAAACTTCACCTGCAGTACTTCTCCACAAAGCCTTTTAGCTCAGACTTTGTGGTTTTGCAGGGCAGGTCCATGACTATTTGCAATAGAGACGCCATGTTCCTTTCACATCCAAAAATGGTCAGCACACTGATTTGTAGGAAGAGCAATACACCTGCTTTTCCAGTCCACAAAGGCACAGTCAGCATTTATTGTAATTCAATACTATAATCATATAGTTCCTCTCCTGAGGCAGCCAAATAAGATTTTGTAGGGAGGAAAAAAAAAATCTCCTGACTAAAATCGGCAAGTTCTAAGTTTACTTGTCAAAGTTTCAGATCTGCACAAGCACAAATTTCATTCAGAGATAGGAACAATTACAGATTTTTTTGTTTCAAGCAAACATTAAAACATTAATCTTGGGATTATTCTGTGCTAGGCATTCATCCTCTGTCCCAATGTCATGAAATACACTCCAACAGCAGAATAAGCTTTGCCAAACACCAAACATTTACAAGCCTCTTATCCTCCCTGTGGATACACAGACACTTACCTTTACAGGAAGCTCCTGTTCTGTCTGGCTTCTTGCATCAGCTTTCCTCCTGTAACAGAAGTTTAGGAAATTCTGGACACATTTCAGTACAACAATCCAGCTGACACTTAGAATGAAAACCTTTGTCAAAACACGTCTCCAAACTTTTATTCATTTTAAAGATGCATTTTGCAGAGTGTTAATACACAAAAGAGTTCCTAGTTGAAGCCTTAAATAGTCAGTGCCAGACAAGGAAGTCTATTTCCATTTAGAAAGCCTCTATATACTAGCTTCTGTAGCAGCCAAAGAACAGAGTAGCGTGTTTCAGGGGCATCATTCTCCTGGACACATTATCGCTGGCAAGGCTACGTGGGATACAACCTTGCAAAGCAAGTTCCTGGAAGGACACAACTGCCCCACTGTGCATTCAAAGGGGACACCCAGCTGAGCATCTATTACAGTTGAGCTATGAAAGAAGTTGAATATCACTGTAGTGCACAGGGATTTGACTAAGTTTGTCTTGGTTAATGCAGAACCAGAACTTCTGCAGCAGTCTGTACCCATCTTAAAAGCTGTATTACATGCAAACGTGCACAAAATTTCTCTCAAGTTGTGGGTGTGTGCCTAACTGAACCAAGCTCCACTCTACCCAGGGTTGAAAAGAGAGGTTAAGTTTTTTCAGACAGCCACAGCACTAAAGTTACCTGTTGATGTCCCACTGACATTTCCAAACCAAGGAAAAGATCAATTTTATTTATATTTCTATTACCTTCACATGCCTGCTAATGTTTGTTGTGCACTCATGAGTACTATAGAAGTGAATGATTCATTGTGAGCAAGTAAGTCCAGGTACTAGACATGCCCATCTTTACTTATCTCCTTCAAGTCTGGTTCCAGCCTGTTATCTAAGTGCAGCTCACTTACGGTTCTCCTCTGGTCTTCCGCTTGCCATTAGGAAGGAAGAGCATTTGCCGATACGACTCTGGTGTGAAGGGATTAATGTTGACTTGAGGAGCATGGCCAGAGTCATCCGAGTCAGCGCCAGGAGTAAATCTCAGATGTCGGAAGCCTTTGGGTGGGACCTTTGTCTCAGATGAAGTAAAAGCTGCCCTTGATAACAGGCTCTGCATTGAGAAAAAAAAGTGGCAGATTATCCAGAAAAGTGTTTCCATTGCTGCAATGGCAGAACAAAATATCTACTCTCCTGCAAATCAAAGGGAGCTCAGCTCCTCCCTCAAGGGAGGAATCCTCAGCTTGGTCCTGATAATACTTTGTGGAAGAAGAACTATTTTCTTCACTAAGCCCTTTCTGAATATTCCTTGCTCAACTGGGTGAGGCCTGCAGAGCCATTTTGCAAGCATAGTCTTCAAGAGGAGACAGTTGCTCATCTTTCCCACCTACAGAGCCACAGAAATTGCATCACACACTGCATTAGCATGGAAGACCTGGTTCCATCAAGTGTGGACTGTTGTATCACTCCGATCAGGATAGATTTGTCAGGAAATGAGATAGAACATCATCCGAATTACCTCTGGATGCAGAAGTTGGAAGAAATTTGTATTTGGTTACTGGAAAAGTGATTAGAAAAGAGTCCTCCTTGAGAAGAAAACCCAGAAGTTCAGAAGGAACCTTTGCATCTTCTATAGTTCAACTTCCCAAAGAAGACAAGTCATTAGATTTTACTTAATTGTTCAAAACCTTGGACTGAGTGAGGTATAAATTCAGAGAAACATTCAGTCTTGATATGAAGACCAAAAAAAAATCTACCTGCTTTCCATGATTTAACTCCTTCAGTATTTAGGTCTTTGAAATAAGTTTGGGTTTGGTTTGTTTCAGTTTTGGAAGAATGATGTACAGTCTACATGTTTTTAAAAACACATTTCTTCTAATTAAATGCCCTTCAAGAACCTGGAACTCTCCTTGCCATGAAGATTGAGACACACCCAAATCTTTTTGATCCAACAGCAGTCTCATTCTTGTGAATGGAAAAGTGGTTCCAGGATCATATCTAGAGTTCCTCCCTTCTCTCATTGAAAGTACTTCAAGACAAAAACCCACAGAGTGCCATGCAGTACCCAGCATCTACCTCATGAATGCTGCATTCAATCTAGATCCACAAGAGATAGTACTATACCATGCTGATAAGTTCAGCTACTGGTTTACTCTAACCCTGAAAGTGTTTCTTTATCACTCAGATCTGCATCTCCTTGCTCTTGGATGGAAAAGTTCTGCACATGGATGTATTAGAAGCAGTTTATGTCCAAGTTCCAGCAGCATAGCAGCTCTGTGGAATTCTGGCTGCATTCCAGTATAGCCGCATCAAGAAAGGGATCTAAAACACCATTGCAGCCTGCATGGAATTCTCATCTCTTCAACTAGGGCTCTATTTCATAATCAAGCAGACTTGTCTCCTGTAACATCATCTGAGAGTAGCTGCTGCCATACAGTGGAAGGCAGCTACCATAACTAGCTCTAGAAATTTGTTCTAAGATTGGGCAAGCCTACAAAATACAATCATCTGCCTCCTCTGCCCTGCATCCTACCTCAGGCTCCACTGCTCATCTATCTGCAGTTAGATGCAGCTCTGCTTTCTTAGCCTTTCTCTCACCTTCAAATGTTCCAAGATTAACAATCCCAACCTTTTTTATAAGCAAATTCGGGCCCTTTAAAGCCCACCTTTTGCAGCATGTTTGGAAACCAATATCTTTCTCCCAGAAGAAAGCAAAGGAAAAGGCATTGTTGATTGAGTGCAGCTGCTGCTCATGGGCTACAAGGTGACTAAGAACAGGCAGCATGCAATAATGCATCCAGCCAGCATGTTACACAGAAGCACACAATGCATGCACCCAGCCCATCTGGCCTGGAAGAGATCTGAGATATTTCATGTATTTGCAGATGAGATCCAGGGAGATCTCATAAGAAAGGGTCATTGCAAAACATTCCTGGAGTGATGCCACTTAGTTTCTTTTCCTTCGAGAGCAGCAGACCATTCCTCAGTAAACATAGCTGGACATACATGGCTATAGGTTCATTCTTCTCTCCACACAATGAGGTTTCTGGAGAGAGACAGAAGTCAAATCATAGCTCAGAAGTACTAAAAGCACTGATCTTGTGTACCACTTGAAGGAGCGACCAGTCTATTAGTAGAGATGAAATATTGAGAGAGGACTGAGAGAAACATTTCCTTGCAAGTTATGAAGGGTAGAAGCCAGGAAAGACAAAGAGAAGTTATCTAGGAACAGAGAAGCTGGCCCTAGGTCTCTGTGCTTACAGAAGCTAGAAGACAGTTATATTGTATTTTGCACAAGATATTTCACAGAAGATATCTGGGATCATTCTCCCAAGAAACTCAGTAGATAAGTCACATTTTAGGGCAGTGACATAGAAGACAAACTAACCTCCTTCCACAAGCACTCACTGATTTGCTACTCTGAGAGCAAAGTCCCACATTCCTCAAATTCCCTGAGCAGCTCAGTTTCACACACAAAGAATCAACATCGCTAGACAACAAGCTAGCTGGAGATGATTCAGACCTGCCACAGTATAGCCCAGTCACAACACTCTTTCCACTTTCCCTTTCAAAATCCCCTTGTATCAGAGTGTGCAGAGCACTTGCCTGTATCCAGGCTATCCCCAAAATGATGAGTTCCTTGAAGAGAGATACATTTATCTGTCTGGGAGCACAGTACATACTTCCTACAGAGAAGCTACACATGCCCACACTCCTAAGCAGAGTGCAAGGGACACATGGGCAGCCAAGGCACACAGCTGCTTGTTTGTTTTTCCAAGTCAAACTGACCCTATGCCAACTGAAAGATTTTAGCAGCAGCTTAGCCCTAAGCCTTCCATAGCTAAAGAGCTATGGTTTCTAAAGGAAAGGTAGAAGGCTAACAACAGTAACACTGAAAAGAAAGCTTTCCACAGGGCTGGTTACAGATCACCTCACCCCCCAGAGAGTCCACAGACCTTGCCTGCTCACACAAAGTTGATAACATGCCATTACCTTGGGGGTGTGTGGGGTGTCACACAGCTGCAGCTTTTTCCAGGTGATGTGCAGTGGTGTCTCAGCATTACTCTGTCTCTTGCTCATAGCCGGGGAAGCATTCAGGGCAGGACTCACCCAGGCTTTTGTACTGTTCAGAAAAATCTCACTAAGCTTTCCCTGAGGGGTTGCTGGCAGAGGCCTGCTGCTTTGCCACTGCTGGAAATCACAGCTGCTAGTAGGGCTTGAGCTCTGGGCATCCTCCTCATCTACGCTTCTGCCTTCACTCTCTTCACCACAACTAGAAAAATCCAGCCGCTGAATGAATTCATCACTGTTGTCCCAGTCACCCATTTCACCATATGAAACAGGACAGGTAGAGCTGATACTGGCCTGCATTATTAGGGACAGAAGAGCAGAGAGAAAGGAAGCTAGTATTATTTAAACAGGTAAATTAGCCATTTTTTCCTTATCCAAGGAAATCCATTAGGTCTGCTCATCCCATGTACTCCCCCACCCCAGCCTCACACACAGAGGCACTGACCATAGACATCATCTGATGACATTTGGTTAGCAAATACATTCAGTTACTGTTCATATAACAGCAAAAGATTTAACTTTTTACTTTGTTAGAGCAAGTCAGATACAACACAGAAATCATTGCCTTTCCTAGTAAACCTTCAAGGCAACCTTTCCACCCGCCAGTGCTTCATGCATCACTTTCATCACACATAGAAATAAAATGATCAAATCCTAAGGGAAAACACACATCAGCTCTCCCCTCATTCTTGTCAACCACAAATTTCTTCAGCAGAGAAAAAGAACCCAGAGTACCTACCCTGTAAAAACAGAGGATGCCCCAAGCAGTTACCAGAGAAGCTACAGACAACACTTTACCTGCTCTGGCACATTTTATAACCATCCCACGGCGGGGGGGGGGGCATTGCTAATGGGAAACATCTGGAGCTCAGCACCACCTGTGTACTATTGCCCGTGCCTAGAAAAGCTGGGGGCTGAAGGGTGTTGCTGTGAATGTGGATTTGTTTTGCCTGCAACCAGCTCTGCAAGGAGTTAAGGTTTCTTCTGAATCATCTCCTTACTTCTGCACACTCTTTCCAGCACCTCAAAGCCTGGGGGTTTGTATGATGTTTGCTGGCAGACGGACTGGTTCATGTTAATTCCATCAGAGGTGCAGTCTTTGTGGGCTTTACTCCTGCAAGCGATGAGTCTTGTAGCAATGGGACCTTGTGCTTCTTTTTTTTTAAGTCTGAATTTCACTTCCTGCATTTGCATATGTATTGGTTTGGACAAGCATTGCAGCCTGCATGGAGAGTTTAGCACCTAATTTTTAACATGCTAAACTTCAGGAGAGAGTTAGGAAGCATACCCAGGTCCTTGTATGGGTTCCCACCTTGAAGTTACAGGGGAAAGAAGGGTGAAGCTGGCTGTATCAGCACAGGCGGTCCCAAAGTTAAGGTTATTCTGTCACTCACTGGGAGCAGATCAGCGTCTCCTCTTGCTTCACCATTCTCTGTAAAAACCAAGAGTATTTCTATACCTTTTTTTTGAATGTGCCCAAGAAGCACTAGAGTGAATTTTTAATTGGGAACAAGGTTACAGCAGCCTTTCTACAACACCAAGGAGAGCTACTAGAAGGACATGCAGAAATGGAAGTCTCTGCAGCCCAGGGATGGAGGTCTGTCAGAACTGACGTGTGCTTTCCTTCGAACACACCGAGAGGAATCCCTGCCAGAAAATAAAGAGGCATGTCAACCTGAGGTCACTTGGCCCTCTTGGAAGGAAAAGTGTAGACACAGTCTTTGAAGTTGCCAGTTGACTCTGACTAGCAATCTGTCAGGCCACCAAAGCTGTATTAGGAGGACATGACAGGAACTTGGCATTGTTTTTAGTGCTGCATTTGGCCCAGGTGTTGTAGCATTTCTTCCAGGCACTGAGCCTGTTGCTGCCATGTAAGACTTCCCTCTGCAGTATAGCTGCTGTGGCTCCCTGCCCCTTATCTTGAGTGAGGTCCGAAAGCCTGGGAGTGCCAGTGCTGTCTGCCTTTTGCTATGAAAAGCTGTCTCTGCAGCATCTGGACAGCTGAGGTGCTATGACAGGAGGAGTTCAGTACTGCTGTGATCTGATTGTATTAATGGGATGTTCAGTACTTGCAACCCTGAATTGGAATGTTTTAAATCTGAATAAAGAACACTTTGCATCCTACTAACTATATTTTGACCAATAACACAGCTGTGAATCTCCTTCAGACAAGTTTTCAATCCCATTTAAAACCATGTTTGGGGCTCTTCAGCCTGGAGAAGAGAAGGCTTTGAAGAGATCTTATAGCATCCTTCCAGTATCTGAAGGAGGCCTACAGGAAGGCTGGGGAGGGATCATTTACAAGGTCTTGCAATGACAGGACAAGGGGCAATGGGTTTAAAGTGGAAGAGAGGAGATTTAGACTGGACGTTATGAGCAAGTTCTTTGCAGTGAGGGTGGTGAGAGACTGGCACAGGTTGCCCAGGGAGGTGGTGGCTGCTCCCTCCCTGGAGGTGTTCAAGGCCAGGTTGGACGAGGCCTTGTGTGACTTGTACTAGTGGGAGGTGTCTCTGCCTATGGCAGGGGGTTGGAACTCGATGATCCTTGAGGTCCCTTCCAACCTTACCATTCTATGATTCTGTGATTCTATGTAGAGGAGAAAAGTTGGACTTGCTGTGTAAAGAAGACTCAACTTAGTCGAGTTGCATCTTCTACCTGAAAGCCACCACAAGTTTGGTCAATATTATTTTTCTGGAGGACTACTCAAAGATCTGACAATTTTCTTACGCCCTTCTTTTGAAGATTTTTTTTTCCTCTTACAAGTGCCATATTCTGTCCTGGTCTAGGTCTCTGCAATTCTTGTGAAATAATAAAGTACAAGGTGTAGCATTTGTATGTCGTGTATATCCAACAAATGGTGTGTATCCAACAAATGGTGTACCCTCTGCAGGCCCGGGTTGCTGGCCAAAGCAGTATAAAAAGTTCTGGTGCCACCAAACCTCTTGTCCCACAAGGGCTTTTCCCAAAAGCCACAAGGTTGGAGGGTGATGACATTTCATGTGTCGCGGTAGGCCTAAGCAGGCCAAATTGGGCTTGTACCTCTCCTGGCTTGCCCAGGCATGTTTTTCTGCTCTCCCTCCTTCTGTTATGGGGAGAGCAACCGTGGGAAAAGGGACAAAGAACCTGGAGCCACTAAGTCTGGGGTCTGTGGCCTGCCCAGCAACTGCGGTAAACAAGGTGCACACGGTTGCCTTGTGCAAGGTTGTGTTCTGCCCAAAAAAGG
>VWYK01048813.1:24962-37723 GCA_013399775.1 Semnornis frantzii
TGGAGCGCTGCTTCGTGGGGTGGCGCGGAACCGGCGGAGGCAGCGGGCCCGCCGCGAGCAGAGGCGGAGGAGGACCAGATCGTGGCCGTCTTCGTGGTCACCTTCGACCCCCGCACGGGTGAGAGGCACCGGGGACGGGTGAGAAAGGGCCTGGGGTGGCCGGGCCTGGGGGTCCCCATGCCGCTGGCGTAAGATGGATGCGGGCCGGGGCCAGGCGCCGAATCCCGCTGGGTTCCCGCGGCTTGCATGTCGCTTCCCGCGGGGACTGCGCCCCCTGCCGCGCCTGAGACCAGTGTCGCCGGACTCCGGCGGAGAGCGGCCTGCGGAAGCCGGGCTGCCCGCTACCCGCACGGGAGACCGCTGCTTCGCGGCACGGCCGCCAGTCCCCCGTGCCCCGGCCGGCCTCCAGAGGAGGGCCGTTCGCCAGCGGACCGAGGGCCGTGGGCATCGCGGGGGTTTGCTGAAAACGAGAGTCTAAGAGGGGTTGCGTTGGATCGCCATCGCGCCGAGAACTTCTGACGGGAACAAGGTGCTGCTCCGAGGAGGACCGTGGTCTTGGGCAGGACCGAGCGTAGCTCACCTGTAGAGTGGGACATGGGGCAGGGATTCGGAGGCTGGCGCAGGGGCACACCCTGCACCTCGCACCGTGTCCAGGCCTGGGACAGAGCCTCTGCCAAACACCGCCGGGGGCGGGGGGCAACCTGTTACAGCATGTCGAGAGCGTCCTTCTGCCTCCATCACGTGGCACAGACCTGCCTACAGGTATAGGCGATGGATGGCTGATACGGACGGCACATGGGGCTTCATCCTCACCACCAGCAGTTGCAGCTTGGCTATGTGTTTTTTGGTGACCCATGTGTTTAGAGGCTGGCCTCTGGTGAGATCTCGGGGATCTCAGTGGAGTGCTGCAATCCAGGAGGGCAGAGGAGAGCGGCAAGGGAATATATTTTCCACCTTTCATTGTTGTGTCCATCTCATTTGGCACTGTTGGACTATTCTGTCACCTTTTACTGACAGGTTATTCACTGCAAATCATCATTTCTGAAAGCATCTTTACTTCGTTTTCTTAGTTTTGCTGCTCTAACAGTGGCCATGAAACAGGGCACTGTAACACAAAGAGGAAGTTAGCACTCGCCTTGCATTTAACACAGGTACTGTGCTTAGGGGTCTGATGTCCCCTTTGATTGATGGGTCTTCTGGTTGCCTGGCACCAACCTGGGGTGCAGAGGGAAGAGTGGGACATAGCTGAAAGTCTTGGTATGATCAGAAAGTTTAGGAAGTATGTTTTGAGATGCAGGAGACCATTCACATCCAGATTGGGGAGTGAGGTCCTCTTCCCTCTGTCGACAGTGTCTTAGTAAATCCATAGCAAAAGTAGCAGAGACAGGAAAGAGATCTTTAAAGCATGGTGGGGTTCTTCAGTGGAAAGAGAACATCGTGCTTACAAGAGGGCCCTCACAGCAAAGATTGGATCCTGTTCTTGAACTGAAAATCCCAAGGAAGTAGTGAAGAGAACAGAGCTTCGAGTGTGATGTGCAGTGTCCAGAAGTGGGCACTGCCAAGCAGCATGGCTGCTATGTCCTGAAACACCAAAGGGCTTTCCAAAGGTTACCTGTTTAACACTGCACCAGAGAAAGGTGTGTTCCATATAGAGGCCAGAAGCTTTTAATTCATCATAATCTGAAATGACGTTTGATGTCATCTTTCCAATGATTAAAGGGGAGGTGTTTCTCATAAGTATCCAAAATGTGGAATAGTCCAGGTGACTGCAGCCAGAGCAGGTTGTCTTCCAGTCAGAGAGCATATGCCTTCTGTGAAGTGGTGAATTTTCTTGGTTGATAGCAAGCTGAGCTTTCTCCAGCTGTTGCTTTGAATGAAGCCTAGGGAAACCTGGGAAACAAACACTTCTCACATTTGATGTGCAGTTAGTCTTGGGTGTCATCAGCCTTGGAGTAGTCTGTCAGGAGGAAGACACAGCCTCCTGTTGCTACGCGTATGCTGAATGTAAGGAGCACAATATGACTGTGAGAAAGACACCACCAAATGCCAGATTCGCACGTGGAGGGCAGAGAGCCCTAACAAGGACATAGACTTGGAAAAAAAGCTGTTGAAGCCACAGAGGTGTGAACTTGCTGAGGTCAGAAAGAGGATGTGGGAAGTCCTGGGTCAGTCACATCAGATAACATGATGGACTCCTGTAATGTTTGTTAGGGTATCTAGCCCTTGTATGTGACTCAAAGGAGATCCTGCCTAATAAAAGCACAGTAGACCTCCTTTGGTAGCTTGCTCAGACATGTGAAAGTCAGAATTTCTGCTGGTGGCTGGAAGGATAGTTATGTCAGGGTGAGAGATGCTTTAACTTAGAAGGATGAAGTGGTTACTACACTAATAAAGAACAGCTTTCCTCCTAATTTGTTAGGGCTGACCTTTTCCTCAGTATATCCAGTAGTTTCATACTATGGCTTTATAAAGGTAGGTTATGGAGTTACCAGGCCACTGTTGGGGTTCCAGCATCCCTAGTACTGTTGGTGCTTGCATGAGTGGCTGAACGTAAGAGCCAGAGGCAGCTTTGAAATAAATAGTGCTGTCCCCACCTCCAGCATGGTGAACCATATGTGACACTTGAGAAGGAGCTCTTTCACTGCTATTAGAAAGATGGTTCTTTCACTAATGCAGAAAGTGAATTGTAAATTCAGTGCAGAATGGGAGGCAACCATGCCATCTTGTTGCTGTTCCCTGTCCTTTTAAGAGTTCCCTCCTTCCAGGAGTGATGAGTTGGGAATGCACTGATACTTCAGAAAGCATGAGCACTAGCTCTATGCAAACACTGCCCCTTAAAGAGCATGATCACAAGGGGATTTGATGAGGCTGCTGAATTCCCTAGTGTGGACGTTCCCTTTGGGCAGGTAGTTCCAACTGGAGATCCAATGCTGTCCAATACATCCATTAGGTGTGACTTACTTGGCATTATGTTCAGGTATGGGCCCTTTGTGAGGCTCATGCTTGTCTTGGATAAAGCAAATGGCAAAACAAAAAAGGTTGCTTTGGAAGGGAGGTAAAGAAAGATGAGTCAAAGTCCATAGCAATATCAACTCTGTCATATCAGAATAGTTGAAGAGAGGCTGAACCTTAGTTCTGTGATGGAGGTGATGATAATCAACCCTGTGGAAGTCTCTGTTAATTTAAAGGATGATGTGACTAAGAGAGAGAGATGAGGAGGGAAGACAATGAAGTGATTGGTTTTGCACCAGTGAACATGCAAATACTGTTTTTTTCTCTTTCATGCTTCTTCCACAAAGGAAATAGAGCCTTTGTGAAGGCCAGGTCACAATTTGTGCTTATTTCATCCTGGCATAACATGGTAGCATTGCAGAGTTGGGGACTCTAAAGATTTTTGGGAAACATCTAGTGGTGAGGAGGAGGTCCAAGTGATGATCACCAAATGATAGTGCCACAGTCATTTCTGTAAGGATGTGAAAACCCAGAGAAGAGAGAGAAGAGGAAGATCACCCTTAACTTTGGACACCAGAAAGTGAGAGTGCTGCTTCTGACCTAGTCTGAAGCTGGGCAATAGCTGCTGAGTGATCTCCAGCTCTGACCCTCAGCACAAGCACTTGCCCTCTTTAACAGAGATGACTCTCACTTGGAAAGTTTGCCATGCGCACGAGAGCTGCTTTCTGCGCAGGGAAAGGGCAATGCTTCCTGTTTTTCTACAACATTGCTCCCTCCTCCCTCCTCTGCTTTCTCGGGCAGGCTGGTAGTGGCTATCGCGTCTGGGTGAAGTCTCTCCTTTGTTTGCTCTGCTGTTTCACCAGAACAACGTCCTTGATTTACTTCTTTATCTCTGTGTTTGATCTTCCACTGCCACGTCACCATACATTCATAGGGCAGGACGGTGTGAGGAGTGGCCAGGAGTCCAGGTGTGAGTTGCTTGTGACAGATCCCATTAAAAAAAATAGCTGCTTGATAGGTGAGTTGGTTTTGTGGTTACATGCAGATTAAAGATCTGTTTCAAGATGTCTTTTTCTTCCTGCGGCAGAATGTTGTTTGGGCCATGTCCACTTCAGCACCTCCATAGTGGCTATTACACCTGGCAGCAGGGTTTGGGACTAAACTGAACAAAGTCAGGCAGTTTCCTTCGCTCAGTGGCACTCTTGCCTGTTGCTCTATTTAGGTAAAGACCAGTAAGTGGTTCTCTGCAACAAAAGGCTTGAAAGCAGATCTGGCCATAATTGCAATTTTGCGGTTAAGAGACAAGTCTCAAGAGCTGACTTCCTCACCCTTTAAGGAAGTGTCTTGTGCCTTTAAAAAAAAAAAAGCAAACACACACATCCAAAACAATGAAGGCCAGCATCTATATATAATATGCAAAACCTACAGGGGACCGTGCAGGCTGACATGATGTCACTGCTTTCTCTGCCAGCCTTTCACACGCTTCTGAAGCGGAGATGCGTTACAGCAGAGCTCTGTGGTTTCACATGTGATTGCACAGAGCTGTGCTGGGGTCACGAGGCTGCTGCTGCTCCCAGCCAGTCCAGCTCAGTGGGAGAGCTCCACTTGTGGACTAGAAGCGGCTAGCTGGATGCAAAACTTCTCCTGTTGCCACGCTTCACGCTGTTGTTTTTTGAAGTCCTTGCCAGGCAGGGTTGGGGGAGGTCTGCTGAATATAGTATCTATGTGAGAAGAAAAATAGCCTATTTAAATGTCAGTAGCTAAGCCCAATTACTGTATGAGAGTGCATGCATATACTTGTGCAGTATGAGTAATGACACAAGACAGTCTTCAGAAATGAGGCCTCACATTTAAACATCTCTAGAAGTCTCAGCTAAGTGTGAGGCCCTTCCAAATGTACACTGTGCAACCACAACTGGGATGCTTGCCCCAGAGGGCAGTACCAGAAGAAGGCATTATAGAATCAGAATCAACCAGGTTGGAAGAGACCATCAAGATCATCCAGTCCAACCTATCACACAGCCCTACCCAATCAACTAGACCATGGCACTAAGTGCCTCATCCAGGCTTTTCTTCAACACCTCCAGGGACGGTGACTCCACCACCTCCCTGGGCAGCCCATTCTAATGGCAAATCACTCTCTCTGTGAAGAACACCATTGCATTGCATGGTACTGAATATTGTTTGTTTGCTTTGTTGTTAAAATGAAGTCACATTTCTTCAAATGCTGTTGCAATGGGCTGGCCGACAGAGAACAGAAACTGGATGAGTAAACCTGGAGCTCAACATGGTGCAGTGGGAGTGTCCAGGTGTGCAAGTTAGACTCTGAAATGCTGGTATGGGAAAGACAGACAAATCTCATTTTTGTTCGTGATAAACTTGCCAGCAGCAGGGCAGGGCTTTGCTACCTTTAGGAACTTTTTGTGACTTCTCTGATACCATCTGTTCCAAGATCAGGCTTCTCAGGTGGCCTGTTCCACTGAACAACTGTGTGCTTTCTGGCTGAGCTGGCAGGTAACAGGTGTTTGCTAATTTTTATCCAGCTGTAATTTGTGTACTTTTTCCTTTGGTTATTCTAGCATGCACAAACATGTTGCAGTACTTGGATCACCTCAACCTATGTATAAAGCTATAGGCAACTCCTCCTAGCCTGAACTTCACGCTTTGGAGATGCTGGCTTAGAGATTCCTGGTTGACCAACCCTCCCAAGCATAGACAAAGGAGGATGTTGATGGTTGTATGAGCTGTTAGAGAAACTCATCCTAAAGAGCAGCCTATACTATGAGTTCTATGTCAGATACTCCTGTTGTCAGCCCTAATGGAGCAATGTTAATCCGCTGTCAGGTAAAATTGTAGCTGCTCTGTGATGAACTGCATAAAGGGTAAACTCACAGAAAGTACAAGCTCCAGAAATCCTGCAATACCTGGATGTTGTGCTTCAAAAAGTAATGTTTGCAAGAGCTGTGTGAAGTGTGGTATGTCAGCTACTGTCTGTTGACAATTTAGGAGTCCACAAGTTGCGTTAGTGCACTGTTACTGGCATCCCAGTGATTTAAAAGCAACAAGTTACTGTTAATTGATGTTTGCCCTTTAGAAATAAGTACCTGTGTCCCAGTTTACCCAAACAAATTTGCTTCTCTACAGGCAACATGGTGGAGTGGTGTTTACCCCAAGATATTGATTTGGAAGGCGTGGAATTCAAATCCATGGCAAGTGGGTCCCACAAAATCCAGTCAGATTTCATGTGAGTATTTCTGAGCTATGTTACTACTTCTTTCTCTTAGCTGTACATCTACAACACCATCCCTTCATTCAGAACACACAAGAAAAAACCCAGCATAAACATGCTGCTAAACTGTATCTATCTGAGCCAAGGATAGCCTTCAGGTACTCTCAGCATCCTATCAAATACCAGTTAGCTGTGGGGATCTGTTGTATGATA
This sequence comes from Semnornis frantzii, assembly GCA_013399775.1. Classification (NCBI taxonomy): domain Eukaryota; kingdom Metazoa; phylum Chordata; class Aves; order Piciformes; family Ramphastidae; genus Semnornis; species Semnornis frantzii. Next base: position 31,357 of record VWYK01048813.1, read on the forward strand.
GCTCTGGCTATGGAGGTCAGCTGGTGAACAGGGAAGGCCAGCTTCATAGTGGCGTGCACATTTCACGTGCTTTGCGAAATCATACTGCACTGCCACAGCTGGGACTGTCAGCAGAGGCCTAGGGTGAAGAGGAAAGAATGGCAGAACTGATACGGGAATTGTTTTGCAGGAACTGGACATAGGAAAAGGTTATTAATTCTGCCCATCCTTTTGGGTCCTTTGTTGTGATAAATAGTTCTTGCTCACCTTCTTCACTGCTAGCTCCTTCCTTCAGTGGAAAGACAGCTAGGAACTCCCGGCATTCCCATGCTTTCAGTAACCCAGTGTTGCAATGCAACTATGTTTTGCAGTGAGTTAGTGTCACAATTCCTTTTGCTTAGAAAAAAGTTACTTAAAGGTATGTGAACTGAGCCCTTGAACTTACGAGTATGCTTTGAAATAGTGGCACCCAACATCTGACTAGGTAGCTAGACTGCACTCACTACTTCATGCACTGCAGGCTGTTCTTTCTGAAAGACCCTTGACTGGGTCTTGCATCCTCTGTTAGTCCTACCTCCAAGTTCTTTCCCTCTGTCCCTTACCAGCCTGTGATATGGTTGATGTGACAGAGGCACTGGGTGCTCATCCCATACATACTGTGTCCTGTTCCTGAAAGGGCTAGGACACCCAAGGCTTGCCCTGAGCCCTTTAGATAGCAGCGTGAGATTTCAGGGGGGTTCCCTAAAGAAAGAACTCTGTTCCCAAGTCAGTATTTTCAGTGGCCAGACACTTTTCTTTCTCCCCTTTCCATCTTTTTAATACTAACCTTTCTGTCACACGTTTGTCCCCAGTTACTTCCGGAAAGGGCTCTGTTTTGGCCTGGCCTGCTTTGCCAACATGCCCGTGGAGAGTGAGTTAGAGCGTGGTGCTCGCATGAAGTCTGTGGGCATTCTCTCCCCTTCCTACACCCTGCTGTATAGGTACATGCACTTCCTGGAGAACCAGGTCAGGTAAGTTCCCTTGGGAATGGGACTGGCCACTCCCTGCCAGGGAGAGGTCACGTTGCCTCAACAGGAGAGCAGCTTTAGGCACAGGTGAGAATTTGACTATGACACTGAGTTGTGATTTCTTTAAATGACTACTCCTCAGAAAAGAGAGAATCACAACGGGAAAGAGACAAGAAACCGAATAGCAGCAGTCTGTACATTGCTAACAGGTTAGTTAAATGCTATTCAAACCCCACTTATTTTGTGCAGACATAAGTGTCAAAGGGAGACCTGAGAGAACAAGAAGTTCCCCTTTTCTCCTTCTGAAAACCATTTAACTAAGGGCTTACAAAAGGCTTCTAAGGCTATGATGGTAATGCTGGCTAGGTGTGTGCTTCAGCTGTGCTGAATGGACCTGGCAATGAAAATGGTGATGGTAGAAGGGAAAGCTGTCCCTACCTGAACATATTTCAAGCAGGATCAGTACTACACATAAATCAGCTCACTATCTGCTTCAGTCCTGCCCATTCTCTGCTTGTACTGAAAGCTGGTGTTACTCCTGATGTTTCGGCTGCTCTCATGGACAGGTCTGTGCAGCCGAGACACCCAGGGCTCCTTTGCTAACTGGCTTGTGGCAGGGCTCTAAATAAGTAGAGTCTGGAGACACTACAGATAGAGATCTGAGACCTTTTTTTCCCTTTCTCTTCCAGACACCAGCTGGAGATGCCAGGGCACTACTCTCATCTAGAGGCTTTCTATGATGACAAGAAAGGAGTTCTCCCTGACAGCAAGGGCACTCCTACCTCTCAGCAACCTGTCCACTGGCTGCCATCCATCCACAGATACATGTACCCAGAAATGAAGGTAAGGCAGCTCTGAGGCTTGCAGGAGTGGACAGCGTGCTGCTGCTCCATGTTGCTCATACTTCTTTCTACAAGTGGTCACTCTAGTGCTTTGCAGGCTGCTTTAGATAAAATTTTGTTACTCAGACTGTTAAAAGGTACAGTTCTGTCACTGCTGTGCACTGGTCTTGCTCCCACATTTAGACCTAGCATCTGTGCATGTGTCCCTGCTTCACCTCTGAGCGGTTTTCTTCCCTTTCCTTCCACCTGCAGATCACACACCCTGCTGGCTGTATGTCTCAGTTCATCAAATTTTTTGGTGAGCAGATCCTTGTCCTCTGGAAGTTTGCCCTGCTGCGCAAGCGCATATTGATATTTTCACCACCCCCAGTTGGAGTTGTCTGCTACAGAGGTATGTTTCCAGGGACACCATAGAACTGTGATTTAGCAGGCTGAAGCATTGCAGCAATGCCTGTGGGTACTGAGGGGACAGATGTCATGCAGGTCTTCAGAATCCATTGCAACCATTCCTTGTGAAGATGCTGCTCAGCCTGCATTTACCCATTACCTAAAAAATGCTTTTCTTCAGGCATTTTGGGTAAGGAGATAACCTGGCACTGTTAAAGACAGTTCCTTTCAGCACAGGACAATAAAGAGTGCTGAATCAATTTGTGGAATCTGGACACGAGATTCCTATAGGAGAACTGATTTATGTCCTATCCAAAAGGGGATGCCTCCATTTGAGAACCTACGGTCTTCAGGGGCATTTCAAAACTCTCACCACTGATTTCATAGAAGTGTGTAGGATAATGGGATAATTGAGGTTCAGAATGTCCTTGAGGGAATACTGAAAGCATCTCACTTTTCTTGTCTACAGTGTATTGCTGCTGTTGCCTTGCCAACGTTTCTCTGCCTGGTCTTGGAGGAACTGTCCCAGAGTCCAAACCATTCTTCTATGTGAATGTGGCAGACATAGAAATGCTGGAAACGGAAGTATCTTATGTGGCCTGTAAGTATGATGGATTAGGTGTGACTATTTTTAACTTCAGGCTATTTTTAACTTCAAAATGTATTGAAGCACCAAGCTGGAGTAAATTGATGAGAAACATAGGATATGTATGGAATGGTTAACTATGAAAGCAGGAGAGAACAGTTGGTCTGCTGGGAAAGCAACATGCTGCTCCAAAAATCTCTGGTGTTGGCAGGTACAACAGAAAAGATCTTTGAGGAGAAACGGGATCTCTATGATGTCTATGTGGACAACCAGAATGTGAAGACACATCATGAGCATCTGCAGCCACTCCTGAAAATTAACAATGCTGACAAGGAAAAGTACCGGCGGCTCAATGACCAGAGGTAACAACAGACATCTGAGGGGTCCTGATCCTGATAGCAGAGCAGGGTGATGTGGGATAGAGAGCACACTGCTCCTTTCTACTTTCTTTCTTGTCAGTATTTTCCAAGTTTTCCACTGCTATAGCTCATCTCTTTGTGATTCTGGTTCTGCTGTAGCTGACTGATGCGAGAGCCCCATGTGTGCACTCTGCACACATACAGTCACTCTGCCAGTGAGCTGAAAGAGCAGAGAAGGCAGGAGGAGAAGCAGAGGTTGTGATTCACCATTGGTTCACCACTGATTAGCAGAGAACTGAAACCAGCCTGCTTTCTACTCCAGTGCCTTATAAAGACTACCCTGTTGCCTCAGATGTTGGGGCAGCAGTGCCAGCCTGATTGGTTTCCAAGGACAGATGAGAACTTTTTGGTTGTAATCGCTGTCTTCTCAAAATGCTTTGAGGTTCACTGTGGGTATGTGCAATTAATGTCTCCTTTCTCTCAGGCAGATGTTAATGTACTCTCAAGAAGTGGGTGAGGACTGTAGCTCCTGTGAAGAGGACCTTTTCATCTTGTGAGTGGCTACCTCTAATTCTTACTTGGTTGCTGTTTGGTTTAGGGAGGCTCTTTCACTGATTTCGTGTTGCACTGGTTTGGCATGTTATGAAACATCATGGTTAACATAATTCCATAGTCAGCTCTCTTCCTCTGGGGATCCAAGAACCAAACTGATTCTTCTTCTTCAGATCATCTTTCTTTCCACTTAAGAAGCCATATAGAGACGTGTTAGTTTCCACTGCGATCTCTTATGTATTGGGATAGAGAAAGGAATTTTAGAAACACAACTGGAAATGCAAGAATCTCCTCCCATTTCTGAAAACACAAACACTACAGAACATTTCATGCCAGAACATTTGACAGTGGAAAGGACAATGTCCACAGGAAGCAGGCATTGTACCATGCTCAGGGAAGTAGTGTGGAAATAAGGCTTGCATGTGAAGGACTCAGCCCACTGATGTGGTTGGCTTTGTACTTGGCTAACAGAGGAAGCAGAACAGGGTGTAGAGTGTGAAGCATGGAGTGAGTTAAATGAAAACCACACCTCTACCCCCTCTGAAGCCCTTCACTACCTGTTGCTATTGTTCACAGTTTGCAGCAGGTGAGAAGTAAAGGGAAGAATCTGTGTGAAGGGCTGGCAGGGCAGAGCTCTGATCGTTGAGCTGCACAGATGTAGTCAGTTCTTTCTGAACAGCCCTGCAGGTTCCCAGGAAAGCAGGAGGTAAGAGGCAGCTCTGACTGCTGTGTTCTGTGCCAGCAATGGAGAATTTATTTACCCAGTGGCTTACAACACTTGTTTCCTCCTTTGCTTTATGGGAGCTATAGGTCCTGATGTACCTGCTTGGTTACCACAAAATACACAAGCTTATAAAGTGACTTGCTTTTGAAGAGTGAAATGCCTGCCATAAACTGGCCTTACAGAAACACTGCCGTAAATTAGAAGTTACTCTTTCATCCTTGTGTATTCTGGGTCAGCTGTAGGGTGGATGGAAAACTGTTACAGAATCACCCAAGAAGGTGGGATCTATGATTAAAAAGGGTTAAATACAACTCTGGGGCTCTGCTGCCTGTTTGGTAAATATGCTGTCTTTTTGGGGGTCCAGTGCCACCATCTCAGCTGACTTTACCCTATAGGTTTTTCATGGAGCAGAACAACCGCATCTTTCAGACACTGATGGAGGTGTCAGCTAGCCAGGACAAGACTCTGACAGCTGACCACGCACGAGGCATGGGCCTGGATCCCCAAGGGGATAGAAGTTTCCTTATGGACCTGCTGGAAGTGTATGGCATTGATGTTATGCTAGTCATTGACAACCCCTGCTGCACTTAAACCAAGGACAAGAGAGATGAGGAGCAAAGATCACTTTTTAAAGACTACCAGACACTGCTTAGGAGGATCACTGGAACTCACCACAGCCACTGGATGGATCTTGTTTTGTTTAATAGCTTTATATGGAGAGTATTTATAATTTTAAAACCAAATGTGGTTTTATTTTCGTTCCCTTAGCTTCCCAGTGAGTACTTGCTCTAGGGTTGTTTTTTTTGGTTTTTTTTTTTTTTTTTTTTTTTTTTTTTTTTTTTTTTTGCCTTTCTTCTTCATTCCTGGGTTTGTCAGGGGTTTTTGTTGTTTAGATAGGGACCAGTGGCACTTTTGCACCAATCCTTACTGTTGCCAGTGATAGCTAGGTTTTGGCCTAGCCTGGAAACCTGAAGGCTGAAGACTTCAGGAAAGCACTTTGTCTGATGGAGACCAATGTGAAATGCTGTAGCTGAGCTCTCAAGACTTGACTGGAAAACTCTCCCATCACTCCCCACCCCACCTTGCACTTGGGGACTGCGGAGAGCTTCAGCACAGGCTATTAGTGGCCCAGTGTCATAAAACACTTGTCCTACCATGTTTATTGGTGGAGACAGTTAAAGCAGGACTTCTTTAAACACCCTTCACCCAACTAAGTTGGAATAAAGCCACTCTTCTCCTCAATGGCAGAGACAAGTTTGGGATAAGGGGGCACTACAGGATCATATGACTTTGCTTACATGAACTGCATGGTTTCACTTTCAACATTTGAGGTGGTATAAACTGGCAAAGACTATACCTACCTATCTCATCGCTGGAGAAGAGCACCATCTTGACTTAATCCCTCCTACCACTTCCTCTGGCTTTCAGTTGCATCACATCTTCTGCTTTGGTTTAAAATCTTCAAACTAGCAAGAGGTGGTTTAACAGGGACCAGCATTACTGAGCCATCTTGCAGTCACAGTGTTCTCCAGCCTCAGCTCAGATGGTGAAGGACCAAATTGACTTGAATACCTATGGCTATGCTTTAATGTCACTAGCCCTTTGTTTGTAGCAGATGGCACTTGGCACTCCTTTAACACTGTCTGCTGATCCTCCTTTTGTCGAGCAGCCTTCAGCACTTCTTGCCACTATCCTTGGCTGTCAGTGTGAGACACAGAGCAGTATGTGACCTTTCAGCTGCAGAGCTTCACAGTTTACAGGAGGTTCCCTTGGAGTTTGGTGTTAACTGGCACAACTGCTAGAAGCAATGTCTAACAGCAAGCCTCTTATTTTTTCTTTTCTCCTGGGTAGAGAAGCTGTAGATGAGAAGTGTTTCTTGCTCTTGTACTGTGGGAAAAATAGGATTCAATTCGTGCAGACCCTCCAGGAAG
>VWYK01048816.1:4441-17767 GCA_013399775.1 Semnornis frantzii
AAGTCCCACAGCCTCTCCTCGTCAGGCAGTGCTCCAGTCCCCTAATCATCCTTGTAGCTCTCCACTGGACCCTCTCCAGCAGATCCCTGGTCCTCTTAAGCTGGGGAGCCCAAAACTGAATGCAATATTCAAGATGAGGTCTCACCAGGACATAGTAGAGAAGGAGGAGAACCTCCCTTGATTTGCTGGATATACTCTTCTTAATACACCCCAGGACCCCATTGGCCATCTTGGCCACAAGGGCACATTGCTGTCCCATGGATAACTTGTTATCCACCAGCACTTCCAGATCCCTCTCTACAGGGCTGCTCTCCAGCAGATCACCTCCCAACCTGTACTGCCTGTACTACTTTCTACATATAGGAAGAATACATATTCTTTTCTAGCAAAATAAATACTTAACCTATGGCATCTTCCTAGTTCATTCACTCAGGAAGATTTTGTCACAAAGAACAGGTAACTTCCATTGCTAGATTTCCAGTAAAACACACTACAGATAGCAGCTGAATGACTTGGATCAGCAGGACTGAGTTGTTTTTGCCTTGTTTGCATCCTGACAGACTGGTAACCTGTTTTATCTTGATCTATTTAATTTATGATCTAAAGTGATTTTGTCTCCTACAATCACAGTACCACAGCAAACATGGAATAAAGTATAGCAGCATTGTATTGATAACACTGCCCAAGAGCAAAAGTGTCTGACAAGTATTAGCCTGCAGTGACTCACATAGTCACACATGAGCTGGGCCTACACTGCCTTGGGCCTATCAGTGTCACACTCTTTAGCATGCACTACGTATTTACAAATTTCCTTTATTTTCTAAGTTCTGAGCATGCAAAGGATGCTGACCTTAGTGGCTGTCCCTGAGGGGTTCTTTACCTTAGATTGCTTATCCAGCCACAGCCTGAAGTAATCAAAACTGCCCGGGGAATATTGTTGCAAAATCACTCATATTAACAGTAATGTAGTGGTGATGTCCCCTATCAGGTTTTCTGGTTTCCAAATCTCAGTGATAACATTCATGCTCTATTTACATTCAGTGCCTTTGCCAGATACCCTTAATATTACAGTTGTAAGGTGCAGTGTCAGTCAGGGAAGGACAGGAGAAAGGAAATTCTATTGCATCAGTTGGTTTCTGGATTTCTAACTAGCCAGAGGTACTGATAAAACTGACATTGTGGATGGCCATTTAGGCCTCCATTTTTGAGTGGCATAACCACATTCACCAACCAGGAGGTTGAATAGGTAGCAGTTCTTTTGCAGTTCTACTTTTTTGCCAAGGTTCAGGAGAAAGCCTTAGTTAAGACATAAATATATACTATCAAGACATGTATGTAGAAATCCTTTCCACCAAACTTCCTTTCACAATTTACCCAGCTTAACTTATATTGATGTGAGTCATATACTTCTATTGTGTTTTTATGCTAAAAGCATTGCTACAGTGTAAACACATACAATTATATTGCAGATGACTGATTAATCTCTTTTTCCAAATTGATCTATACCACTGCCATCCGAGGCTATTAACATAACCAAACTCTGCATCTGCTTTTATTGCAAAACTCGAAGCTGATTTAAAAAAGTTGATTCAGAAATGTTAATATATGCAGCAGAAGGTATTTTAAATAAATAACTGACAGACAGTTAAATCTGTGTCTCCTCATTGTTAATTATGGAGCAATCAGAAGAGGACAAGGAAAAGAATATTTATTGCAGGTTGAAAAGCCAGTTATTAGGTCTGTATCACAGCAAAACGTGTGGACTTATCTTTAGAAATTGCCTTTCTCATGATGGATAGGGTCTTTTACAATTATTTTTTAACCCATATTTGAATTAAGGATAGCAATAACTAGCAGGGAACAATTGAAAAGCAACAGACAGAAAAAATCTTGGTCTAGGGCAAAAAATGTAGCCATTTGCCCAGATATAAGGACAAAAGTAAAGTCTATTATGGTGAGTGAAAACTAAACAGTTGAAAGCTGTAGTTTGCCGCAGCCCAAACTTGAGGCAAACAGACAGTTCCTGCCAATTTCCGTGGAACACAGGACTCAGCAGATGTGTCCGAATCCTATCTTCAACAGTTTGCTAGAGCTGAGATTACAAATGTCTTGGCCAGAACAGAATTTTTTGTCTATGTTTAAGGGATTTTGGAGTCTGATTCCCATCAACCCTTAAGGGAAGTTGAGCATTAAGTTACCAGATCTTCTCTAAAACTCTTGCATGGGCATAAATGCAATAGGAATGGTTAAGTGCACCTATAATCTTGTATATGCATCTTAATACTCTCAAAGGAACTAATTGAAAATACTATATGCTAAATGTCTTGCCTATGATCTGCTTGTAGTATTAATGGGTTGGAAGGCACTTTCAGAGGTCATCCTGTCCACCCACCTTGTGGTGAACAGGATCACTTCCAACTCGATCAAGCTCCCAAGGGCACATCAAGTCTGAAATTGCATTCCTGACTCTTTCCAACCTATTCACCTTCTCTGGGAACTCTGTCACTAAACAGAGGAGGTCCTCCATCTGGGCTCATCTCTTGTAGGTGTGGTCGTGGTTGCCCTCCAGTACCAATGTAAGATCAGGGCACACCCTGCAGCATGGTACCTGTGTGCAAGCGTGTTCCCGGTGGATGGCCATCTAGGAAACTGCATCAGCTGTCCTGAGTGCAGAGCTAGAGAGGCCATAGCTTTCTGCTCAGTGCAAACCATCCCTCCCTTGTCAGAGCTGGCAGAACTTTCAGCACCTTCCTGCATGGTCTTCCCACCCAAACTGCCATGCTCTGGTCTCTGAGCTCCCCAAAGGCCTCTTATGTAGGTGTGGTCATTGTCGCCTGGCAATGCCCAAGCCTTGTCAACCTTTCCCATGATTTTGATCTTTCTAAGCACAACTTACACCAGCTGATACATTGGTAAAAGCTTTTTACATTGGTAATGGCCTCGTCCAACCTGGCCTTGAACACCTCCAGCTGCTGAGTCCAGGTGGGTATCTCCATTCCCTGTCATTTTCCTGCCTCAGGAAAACCCTTTTAGGCTGATATGTACTACTCTTCTACAGGCTGGGATGATTTCACAGCAGCTCCCCTCAGTGATACCCACTCCGTCCACCATCCAGTCGTCTGGACACCCAGAACTGAGTCTGGGAAATTAGCAAAGGGACACAGTTGTAATTGTGTAGTGCCTGTGGTGAACAAACCCAGTAAAAATTCTCATTTGGTCAAACTGAGGTAGAGTTACTTAACAGAAGGAAGTTGAGATGTGCAAAAAAAAGTTTGGTTTTATTACTGCCCCCAGAAGTCCTACATGTTGATTATTTCTACTTGTGTAAGCTTGTTACCAAATGTCCTGAACTCAGTAGGAAAAATTCATATCAAATCCAGTGAGACACACAAATAAACATTTCTGGCAGAAATTGGGGGAAAAAGACATTAGTGTTAAGGGGTCTATTTTTAGAAGCTTGTGAAAAAATAAATCAAACATTAAAAATGAAGTTCCTGTAATTGCTGTCTTCCCAGACTAGTCCTGCTCACAGTGAAAAGTGAAGTGCCATGTTCTTACATGGTTAGAACGACCACTGACATTAACAGGAAATGAAGCGCTGTCTTTACATCTGAGTTCTCACCAGAGAATAAGAACTGGTTACAGTGACAAATGCACTCTCCCACTCCTGCACATACATTTTTTTTTTCAGATCAAAGGCATGCAGTGAAAAAGATCTCTTTTTTGCTTTTCTATTTCCATTAGAGAAAAGTGTTATTCTTGAGTATTCTGCAGCGTAAGAGTCACGAAATTCAAAAGCACCATATCCAAAACCATGAATATAATGCATAGTGATTTCACAGTGCATCCACACTCCAAAATGCAGCCTGCCAATGCTGATAGAAAATACTACACATATAGAAATGGGCCAGACTGTAGGGTGTCTGATAGCAACAACACCTGATGATTTTGGTCTTTCTAAGCACAACTTATACCAGCTGATACATTGGTAAAAGCTTTTTACATTGGTAATGGCAGTGCATCTGTATTTTCTCTTGTAATTCTCTTTCCCAAGGTACACATGTTGGCTGCTATCCAGGTCTACTGTGCTTTTCATGTGGTTCTTCTCCCTCATACACACCACAAGTTGTTCTTGTCTTGTCATGAGTCAGTGTTGAAGCCAAGGACAAGAGAAGCTCATAGTTTTTCAGAAGCTTTTTAACGTAATTTTCCAGGTATCCATTAGATCTCTGGCATTAAGATGTTTCTGTTGCAATGCTAATTCACTCTTTCAGACAGAAAAGCAACCAGCGAGGCAGGAGCTGTTAAGATGCCTAGTCACATGCATTTTAAAGGAAATATCATTTAACATGGATTCTTTCTATGGTGCTGGAGTCTGTGGTATTCTTAGAGAGTCATAGAATCATTTCAGCTGGAAAAGGTTTTGAAGGTCATTGAGTCCAACCATTATCTAATTCATAAAATCACAGAATCATAGAATGGTAAAGTTGGAAGGGATCTCAAGGATCATCTAGTTCCAACCCCCTGCCATAGGCAGGGACACCTTCCACTAGTACAGGGCACTCAAGGCCTCGTCCAACCTGGCCTTGAACACCTCCAGGGAGGGAGCAACCACAACCTCCCTGGGCAACTTGTTCCAGTGTCTCACCACCCTTGCTGTAAAGTACTTCCTCCCAACATCTAGTCTAAATCTCCCCTCTTCCAATTTAAACCCATTGCCCCTTGTCCTGTCATTACAAGACCATGTAAATAGTCCCTCCCCAGACTTCCTGTAGGCCCCCTTCAGATACTGGAAGGCTACTATAAAGTATTCTCAAAGCCTTCTCTTCTCCAGGCTGAAGAGCCCAATTCAGTGAAGTTATGTGTGAGAATTAAAAGAAGTCAGATAATTTTAATTTCTGAGTGTTAGTCTCCACATTGTGCATTCCCAGGATAGTCTTACAAGCATATATGATGCGGAGCATCAATACGTGGACAAGTAACATCTGTCACAACTAGGCTGATCCTGGTGAAGCTGAAATTAAATTGAGTGTTTTATGAAGAAAGTCTGCTCTGTTCTGCAGTACGTATGTCTCTATATTATTGTCACATAAATATAATTGTTCCCTGTGAAGCAAGGGAAGGGAATGTGTACATCCCTAGGACTAAGTAAACTGTCACCTGAACCTCCAGAAGCAGAACCGTAATGGTAATCTGAGATGAGAATTCCTTTCTAAGATGTTGCTGTGGTATCACCAAACGAGAACAGATGTCTCACTAAATATGTCACATCAGAATTGGGTCATGAAACACCAGTGAAAGCAAATGTGAAAGTGTCTACTCTTCCACTTCACTACTATTTCAGGTAAATGCAATTCCTAACACTTAAGTGAGAACTCAGTGCAATCCTGAGGTTTTTGTTTTACTTGTTTTAGTGTTTGTTTTTTTGTCGGGGGGGGGGCAGAATTTTTTTTTGTTTGTTTGGGTTTTTTTTGTTTTTTTTGTTTTGTTGGTTAGTTGGTGTTGGTTTCTATATATTTGGTTTTCTTTTTTTCTAAAATATCACAGCCTGTCACAAAACAGCAGTGGATTCAAGTCCCACAGAGGCGGAAAGTAGCATACAAGAAGATGGGGTTAAGGACCCCAAGGAAATTAAGTTCTACATGAAGTTATCTTGTCTATTGCTTGAAATTAATAGGCTTGTGAATTTTAAAGCTGCAGAGGACCATTATGATTAACTAGTTTGACCTCTGTCTAGTCTGAGATCTGCATAACACAGGCTATACTTCACCCAGAGATTTCTGCCTCAAGCCCAGCTATATATTCTTAAACTAAGATGTATGTTTTATAAGCATATCTGATCTTGATTTAAGGACTACAATGACACTTAGTAATTTGCCCTAGTAAGTTAGCTCGTTAAGCAGTTAAAAAATAAATGAGTTTCCCTTTAATTCTAGTTTGAACTTTTTTGATTTCAGCATGCAATTATTAGACCTTATCCTGCCTCTGTCTGCTAGATTAAAGGCCCCTCCAGACTCAGCACAAGTACTAGTGCAAACAGAGACTGTGATTTAAGTTACTTTAAAATCTGTTCATTTGAGCAGCTAAACAGAGAGTTCCTTTAAAGCTGCTGCTAGGAGTGAGTTGGTTTCACTGGTGCTCTGGAGATAAGTGATTTTTCTGAGGCATTTTGCAAACAAAATACTTTTTTAGGGAATGAGATAGTGCCCCATTTATCAAAATTTCCAGGCAGTCAGATTAGTCCCACAGCTTTCAGCAGAAGTGTCACAGTCACAATCAACTGAAAAAGGAATCCCTGGATTGTCTTATCCACCTTCTAACACTGCTAATGAATAAGAGGAATACACACTTAAAATGTGGACCTTGTCTAGACAGGATTACATGAGAAGTAGCTCGTGTCATGCATTTCAATTTTGGACTGATTCAGTTGCACACTGAGGCCTTATACGTATGCTACTTACCAGAGCCTTCGTTACAATTAATGGAGACTTAGATAATAAAATAATTTATCTAAGGTGCGGTTCATCTGTTGACATGCAGTATTTCTTGTGGCATTTACTCTGTTAGACTCCGCTTAACTGTATCAAGAGGGTTTTGATCCATTCACCCACATGTTGACATTGAGTTAACTGGAGATGCCACAGGTGCCCTTCAGTTACCAGTGCAGCTGAGAATTGGTCTCTAGTAAGTCCTATATTGCAATCAACAAAATGTGTGAACACATAAGATACGCTTGAGCAGCACAGGTTGTAGAAGATCTGTATGTATGAGCAACTGGTAGTAGTGAGAGCTCCGCTATCCAGCTCACAGATCAATGACTATATGCTGACATCTAAATGTCAGTATCTTAACTCTAAACATGCTGAATGTGATCTGCCTAAGCTTAAACTGGGGCTCTAGGGAGAAAATGTAGTCCTTCACTCTCTCACCCATTTACTGGATTCACTCAGTGTGGAATGTATGTGGCCTAAAACCAGCGCTAGAACTCATCTACCTCAAATAGACATTTGGTGTTCGTTATGTGTGGTGGATTATCCTAACTGTACTCTAGCTGCTAGTTTAGAAGATCTTTGGTTATCTGTAGGTCCTGCCACACTGTGTGTGTGCCTTGGATACCAGAGAGTGCATCAGATGACTCTGGGTATCTATTTTAGGCAACCAAACCCCACCCTATGTATCTAAAAAGTGAGTTGTTGAGGTCTGAGCTAGACAATACAAACTCTTTCTGGAGTTACTAGAGAGATAGTCACCTCTAGAGGATAATCCATCTGACCTAGCAAAATTGACTGAGAGAAAATGAATAACCTTTAAGAAGTAATCATCTCTTTCTGTAGACTGTGATGGGGACATGTATAGTTCAGATTGAGAGAAGCAATTTTTAGAGGCCTAAGTTAAGGCACATGAATGCTGTCCCAAGTGACCTTTCCTTGGTCCTTTGAGATGAAATGACATCTTTTACTTGAAAGTAGTTCTAAGCCATTTATGAAGGGGTTTTCTCCTTTTTTTGTCCTTTTGTGGAAGAAGTGGTCATGATATTAAAACATAAGCAGAAGAACTTATTACAATTTGTATTTGGCATACATTAAAAACCAACTGAAAAGACAAAGCATGTTACAATTGCCTGTCAATATATTCAATTTAAAATGTAACACATATGATCAGAGGATGTCACCCAGAGGATTACGCTGTATGAATTCCTCAATAAGATGGCAACCTTTGGATGTATTAAATATTACATTTGGGAAAAAAAAGTAAGAATGAAAATCTATAGCTAAGAGAAACACAAGTCCACAGGGGGAATTCAAGATCTGTTTGTGTGTAATTGGGTTTTACTTTGTGAAGGTCTTGACAGCTAGAAGAGCTGCCTTACTTGCATGAGACTTAATCACATTCATAGATCTACATGATGCTAACTGCATACTAAATTCCATGAGATTTACAGCCTTTGCGCCGGTTTTACCTCATTTACACCACACATTGCCCTGCAGAGGTTGCTAACCACATATGGGGGGATTGAAATTTTAGCATCTTGGTATCATAATGACAAATCCTGAATGATGAAGCACTGTTGCACACCCAGAAGTAATTTAAGTTGTGACAGTCTGTAATTCATACTGCAAATCAATGAAACAACTGACATGCTTTATAATTTGGCATAAGCACATGCGTATGCCAGATTAATAAAAATTGGTACAGATAGATAAAATTTTCCAGTAACACATTATTTAGCATAGTTTTGTAATCAGTAGTCTATAAGTGAAGTTATGGGACATTTATAAAGAGAATGCTGCAGTCTGAACAGAAAATGAGTAGCATTGTGAAATATTGGTATTTTATGGTCCTTCTGGCTTCAGCAGCAAAACATAAGAAAACAGCAATGATAGAATCATAGAATCATAGAATGGTGAGGTTGGAAGGGACCTCAAGGATCATCTAGTTCCAACCCACTGCCATAGGCAGGGACACCTCCCACTAGTACAGGGCACTCAAGGCCTCGACCAACCTGGCCTTGAACACCTCCACAGAGGAAGCAGCCACAACCTCCCTGGGCAACCTGTGCCAGTGTCTCACCACCCTCACTGGAAACAACTTCCTCCTAACATCCAGTTTCAATCTTCCCTCTGCCAGTTTAAACCCATTGCCCCTTGTCCTGTCATTACAAGACCTTGTAAATAGTCCCTCCCCAGCCTTCCTGTAGGCCCCCTTCAGATACTGGAAGGCTACTCTAAGGTCTCCTGGAAGCCTTCGCTTCTCCAGGCTGCAGAGCCCCAACTCTCTCAGCCTGTCCTCATAGCAGAGCTGCTGCAGCCCTCTGAGCATCTTCGTGGTCCTCCTCTGGACCCCCTCCAACAGTTCCAGGCTGGATAAAAGGAAGCTCCCTGCTTTCAGAGTCTCTCCTAGCTTCTTATTTGGTCTCTTCACTTTCAAATTCTGAGATATATGTCTCAGTTATCCTTTCTTATTAGCATGTCCTTGTTCTGACTTAAAAAAGTCTTGTCATCTTCTCTCTTCCCATTCTGGTATTTCATTCCTTAGGACACTCCAAATCTGAATAATTAGGGTGTTCTGTAGTATAGGTTTGAACTCCCTCAGGCTGAGGATGTTTAACCAGATTCTCACTTTCAGAATTCCTGCCTGTCTCGTCTTCGAAAAGAGCTATTCTGTATCATTAAAGAAGTGTCAGCAAACAAAACAAACAAACACACAAACATACAAACATCAAAAAAAAAGAGGATGACAGAAGATGAGATTTGGGAGACTCATGATGGATCTTTACTAGAGCACTTCAACGTTAAGTATTGACATTGTCTTGCTAAACTTTTAAGAATGTAAACCTGGGGAGGAAAAGAAGTGGAATTATAGAATTCTAGAATGGTTGGGTCAGAAGGGACCTTAAAGGTCAACCCAGCTACCATGGTCAGGGACATCTCCTTCTAGAACAGGTGTCATGGTAGGCTTAAATAGACCAATATAGACCTGTTCCATAGCAAAGAACCTGTTTCTAACAGCTAATCTAAATTTTTCCTAGTCCGAATCCTCTCCCTCTCCTCCTGTCATTGCAGGCCTTTGAAAACAGTTTCTCTCCATCCTTCTTGTAGGCTCCCTTCAGGTACCAGAAGGCCACAGTTAAGTCTCCCCAGAGCCTTCTCTTCTCTAGGTTGAATGTGGATATCTTTACTGGTAGACTGCCCAGGAAACAAAGCAGACTGTATCACTGAGTGGAATTAAGGTTTTTTAATTCTTAGTCCCAGTTTAGGTGGAACAGGAACTTAGGCATTCCATTTCACACTGTCCACTTAGAAAATAAGCTCCTCACAATAAGAGTGATCTTCAGATTTCAAGACATCTGTCAGTATTTTACAAATAAATAGGAAGCTCTTGGTTAAAACAGGATGGTAAGAATAAATCCAAGATTCCACACAAGACAAGAAGCAGGCTTATAAGATGCTGTTGCATATTCTGCCACACATCATCTGCCCAGCTTCAGGAAAGTCACTTTTCTTTCTCATTCCTCAGCTTCTGTGTGTAGACCAAAGGAAAAAATTCATTCTTGCAAGTGTCATGTGTATAATATACGTATTATTCTTTAGAAATACCAACACACTAGAGAGAAGCAGCTAATATAAAACACCGGATGAAAAGCTTTTATGCTAAACAGAACTTCAGATTAGCCTCTATGCCTAAATTTCCAAGTGTAAAAAATGGAGATAATACTGCTTGCTTATAGTCTACAAGGGATTTTGAGGTCTGTAGGGGATGCCAGTTTATATAAGTATGATATATGTAACATAAACAGAGCCTGCATAAGACTTTATGAAACATTTAGATCTACACATGGTAGGTAGACCGTGTCTTAATTTCCTTTTCTGAATTTCATACCAAACTGTGTAATTTGTGCCAGCAAAGATTAAAATATTGTTGTCCTGAAATCCATTAAACACTAATTAAAAACAGGAACAGACTTAGATTAGACAATCCTTTAATGCAATCAATTAATAGAATAAATCCAAAAGCTGTCATAATGATCAAGGCTGGCAGCAATTAATTTGCTATATCTGATTTTATACCATATAGCATATTTTGTTTGGGGTTTTTTCATGTCAGTTTTAAGAAGTGGATATTGACATTGAAGCATATTGTGGGCAGGCTGGACAAAAGCTGAAGGACAATTTTGTGAGCTGCCTAGCTCAGGTCTATAATTCATAGAATCATAGAATCATAGAATGGTAAGGTTTGAAGGGACTCAAAGACCATCCAGTTTCAACCCCCTGCCATAGGCAGGGACCCCTCCCACTAGCACAGGTCATAGAATCATAGAATGGTAAGGTTGGANTTAAACCCATTGCCTCTTGTCCTGTCATTGCAAGATCTTGCCAATAGTCCCTCCCCAGCCTTCCTGCAGGCCCCCTTCAGATACTGGAAAAGCAGAACAGTTGTTAATTTCATAGTTATTATATATATATATCTATCTATAAAAATGGAACTTTGAGCTTATTAATATAGCAAAATGAAGAAAGCAATCATAGCAACTCTTCTGTTTACCATAAACTAGTTTCTACCTGAAATAGTAGAGCAGGAGGGATAGTATCTGTGATTTTGTTTTTTTCTTCAGTTGCAGAGAGTGGTGAGATGCAAGTATCTGATGCAAGTTGTGCACAGTTGTTGTTAGCTCTTTAACCCAATGTGTACTTTGGAGATGTTTGTATGTTAAGCATTTTTTATCCAAATGAATATGTCACAATGGTATTTTTGGTACATTTTTAAAAATATCCCCAAGTAGATATTGTTAGGAGAATGAGAAAACCCAGAAGAAATATCTGTAGTGAGTTAAGAATCAGGCAAAAATTGTAGGATAGTGTTAAGGAAGACTTTTCCTACAGTCCTCTCTTTGCAAAAAAGTATCTCTAGAAGGTGTTTATTTCTATTCATTGAATATAAAGGGGGCTCCACAGTAGCAAGCTCTGTAAGTTTTAAAATATTATATTAACTCAAACTCCTGAATCTTAGGTCTTTTAGCTTAGCCCATGCTCTCTTGTGTTAGGTGTTTTATAAAGACATGGGACACTGAGTATGTCCTTATAAAGACACATGGGACACTGGGTATGAGCTCAAACCAGCACACTTCGTCAGATAGCTTGGAGGATGAAGTCAGAGTAACTTGTGAGACATCCAACTTTGAAACTAAATGCTGGCTCATAGAGTTGGTGGAGGATGTTCCAATAAGATAAGTTTTCCTGAAAAACCATAGAATTCTTGAAACACACTGTGCTTTTGATAGGAAATAAGCTCTCATAAAAGAAATAAAAGCAAATGTCATTTCAACTCTGTTAAGAACTTGATAGTTTGGGACAGAACCTGAGATATGGAAACCAAAATTCAGATTCCTGATCTGAATTATATATGGAAGGAATTTGATGTCAACACTTCTTTGGAGTGTCCTATTACTGTCTCATGAGGTCTGTCTCTGCCTCTTTAAAAATCTTTGCACTCTTGTTTGGAACACATAACTTTCTGGATTCTTATAACCTTTTCTTCCCTAGCACAGTTCCTGATTGTTATAACCATAACTTATCAGAGAGTCAATGAGGGGAAAAAAAATACAAAATAATTAAATTCTACTGGAGAAGAAACATAGACTGATCCAAAACCCACTTAAAAGCATGAAACATTGTGCAGAATGGAATTGTCCACCTATAAATTTCACATATATGCACACAATGCTTATAGATACACAATAGGTAAGCTACGTCAATGCTTCCCAAATATTGAGATATGCATCACTCTAATGGAACAATTTGGGATAAAAATAGTGTCTTTTTTTTTTACCTTTAAATATCTCTGCACACCTAAAGTGCCATACCAACAAGCAGAGATGGCATGTTTATATACACACCTATTTATGAAGAGTAGATTTCATTTGTCTGTGTCAATGAACAACAGGGAGCAGTACACATATGAACAGGTATATAAATTCATTAAATTGCTTTTTATGTGTACATCCTAAAATACAAATTTGCAATTTGCCAATCCATCTTCTTCCAGACTCTCTCCAAAATTGCAGCTGCAGTGAGAAATCCAGAAATCATTATCCAGCCTTCAATCAGTAGCTTATATGCCGGGGTAACTTGCTTTATCTTAATAGTAAGATAGTGACTGGCAAGAGTAATAACACTGAGATAAGACTGGATTTATATCGCTCCTTGTCAACATTCTTGGCACACCACTCGATTTTTATTCTTGAATAGAGACTCAATCAATCCTTACTCACAAAATTACTAGTGGCAATGCCTGGAATGTTGTAGAAGCTTTAATGATCTATCAGTTTTAGAGACATTCAGCTCTCATAACTTTTTAGAGAACAGTTTGCAAAAGGATAAGCTTATTTAATTCAGACAGAGAAACGTATTTCAAGAGGTGTTCTCACATGGCTGAAGATATGCGTGAAAGACAGTTTGGCACTGTCACCTTTGCTTAGTCAATTGCAGGGGTAAGGTATCTGCCCTGTTTGATACTGCCCTGAGGGATGATCCAGGGGGAGAGCGAACTCTTTATTAATAACATTTAAAAGTGTGTCTAAATAGATAAGATCCTTTGGTTCACAGAATCACAGAATGGTAGGGGTTGGAAAAGACCTGTGGAGATCATATGCCTAACCCCCTGCTAAACCAAATTCAGCTAGAGCAGATTGCACAAGAATGCATCCATCTGGATTTTTAATTTCTCTGGAAAAGGAGATTCCACAACCTCTCTGGGCAGCTTGTTCTAGTGTTCTGTCACTTCTAAAACTTTCTCCTTATGTTCAAATGGAATTTCCTGTATTCCAGT
>VWYK01048819.1:0-20574 GCA_013399775.1 Semnornis frantzii
CTGCTCCAGGGATCCAGCACCTTCATGGTATTTTCTCCTCATGTTGAGGTGGAATTTGCTGTGTTCCAGTTTGTACCTGTTGTTCCTTGTCCTAACACTGGACACCACCAAAAAGAAGCTGGCACCTCCATCTTGACACCCATCCCTTATCTGTTTATAGACATTGGTCAGATCCCTTCTTAGCCTTCTCCAAACTAAACAGCCCTCGGTCTCTCAGTTTCCTCATCGCAGAGAGAAAAGCTGTGGTATGAGAACAGGAGATGTTAAACTATGGCTGTGCTTGATAGTGGCAAAACATTCTGAATTGAAGCAACAGAGAATAAATACTGAGCAAAGGAGTTTCTGTAACTCAGAAGAACCTAGGGAAGTGTCTGAATCCCCATCCCTGGAGTTGTTTAAAAGATGCAAACATGGTGCTGAGGGGCCTGGTTTAGCACCAGCCGTGGCAAAGTTAGAGAATAGTTGAACTGGTTGCTCTCAAAGACCTTTTCCAACTGACCTGATGCTGTGGAATGGGACGTACACATAAAGCTCAATCACTGACTGAAAAGGTTTGTGGGTTTGAGTTAATAGTGAGCTTATGAGTTTTTTCCCTAAGTGGCGTAGATTTTTAAAGGTGTGCAGATGTTGCTCCACTTACTGTTGCAACAGTGAAGTGATTTATATAACATGGTCTATTTTTCAGAAGTAATTGAGGAGTTGGCAATGTACAGATTTTTATCATGGCTTCAGGTGAACATAAGTCACCTCAGAACATGCAGCTTAGTCACTCAAACTAGCAAGGGTTGCATTTGTAAAGCTATTCAGAGGCAAGACTCTTTGGGCTGTTCACCTTGCAGAAGAGAAGAATCTGGGGAGACTTTATAGCAGCCTTCCAGTACCTGAAGAGAGCCTACAAGAACATGGGGGGGTTAGAACTTCAAGGTTGCTTCCAACTGAAACCATTCTACAATCCATGGGGTATCTTAATTTCTTTACAACTCAGTCTTTCCAAAAAAGTAATGAAACAAAGCTCTGCAGTAGTAGGATGAGGGGCAATGGTTTGAAATTAGAACAGGGCAGATTTAGATTGGATGTTAGGAACAAGTTCAGTTCTGCACCATGAGGGTGCTGGAACACTGGAATGGATTGCCCAGTTGAGGCCCCATCCCTAGAGATACTCATGGTCAGGTTCCACAAGGCTCTGAGCACCCTGATCTAATGGAGGATGTCTCTGCTGACTGCAGGGCGGTTGGACCAGGTGACTTTTGGAGGTCTCTTCCAACCCAAACCATTCTATTAGCAGTGCTTCTGGGAGTTGTCCCAGATGAAACTATGGACATTTGAATCTTTCACTGCCCTTAGAAACTGGATCCTAAGTGGAAAATTGCCTTAATTTCTGCTTACAGTTAAGTTGCTTGAAGAGATCTGGACTTGAGAATTTCCTGTATCTCTGTGGATTTATTTTTTTTTTCACTGAGAGGCAGATGATTTATTTTAGTAGTTGCAAATGTCTTCCAAGTGTGTGACTATGTCCGAATACTAATAACTCTGTAATGGTAACCCTCAGGGTGTTATTCTGTGTGAGGCGTGGGGAGAGGAGGTAATGTTTTTCTGTTTTTCCAGACCTCTCTGTACTTGCATGCATCTCAGAGGATGCCACATCTTAAACCAGACTTAGATTTGCTTGGCAGAACAACAGCTGGACCAATGGAGTTTGCTGCTGAAATCAAGAAAAAGCAGCAGCTCTTCTGATAATGTTAGCAAATCTGTAATAGAAACTGGTGGAGTTCTTTCTACTGCTGTAATGAGAATACACTGGGAAGTGGTGGTTTGGGTTTGTTGTATGATGGTTTGGGTTGGAAGAGACCTTAACAGCTGTCCCCTCCCTGCAGTCAGCAGGTTGCTCAGAGCCACAAACAGCCTGACCTGGAATGGGTCTAGGGATGGGGCATTTGCCACCTCTCTGGGCGACTTGGGCCAGGTTTCTCACCACACTGGGTGCTTCTAGCCCTTCCCTTATTGGCGTGACCACCTCTGGCTCCACTCCAGCATGTCTGTGTCTCTGCTGTGCTGAGCACTCCCATATTTTTGATGGTAGGCATTTTACTTAGACATGCAAATTCCAGGAGTAGGCCTAGGAGATGCTTTACTTTGCATAAGGGCTTTTTGTCAGGGAGCATCTTGTAGAATCCCTGGTTTCCAGCCAGGACTCTGGGGGATAGAACTGCAGGCAAGTTCCAGCTGTGAGCTAAAGCCAGCAGGCCTGTGTCCTGGCCTTGTAACTTAATTGTAATTCCAATCTCTCCCAGCTTGCTGAATGTTCAGTGATCTCCCAGTTGTGGCCTCTGGTGAGGAGAAGCTCTTTCTTAACAGCTGAGATGGAGGAGGAGGGTGGTGTGTTTGTACTTGGGGCTGCTTCTTTTAATTATATGGTTGTCTCTGACAAAGAAACTATATCCGTCTGGGTGAACAAACTCTAAGGCCAGCACACGTTGTGAAACCCACACTTGGATGATCTGATGTGCGTGTGGAGGTGGCACCCGCTGAGGAAATAGCTTCCCGCACTTTGAAGAAGCGAACAGAAAACAAGGGGCAGTGAGAATTGCTGTTTTCTGGAGATTCAAGGATTTACAGAGTAGTTTGGATCGGAAGAGTCTCTTCTCCCTAGTATCAGGTGATAGGATGAGAGGAAATAGCCTGAAATTGTGCTGAGGGAGGTTCGGGTTGGAGATTAGGAAAAATTTCTTTGCTGCAAGAGTGGTCAGGGATTGGAATAGGCTGCCCAGGGAGGTGTTGGAGTCACCAACACCTGGAGGTGTTCAGGAAACCTGTGGACATGGCACTCAGGGACATGATTTAATGGACGTGGTGGTGTTGGGTTGATGGTTGGACTCAATGATCTCAGAGGGCTTTTCCAACCCCAAGGGAGCTGGAGAGGGACTCTTCACGAAGGTGGAGTGACACAACCAGGGGCAATGGCTTCAAACCAGAAGAAGCTTGATTTAGATGAGACATAAGGAAGAAATTCTTCTCAGTGAGGGTGTTGAGGGACTGGAACAGATTGCCCAGAAAAGCTGTGAAAACTCCAAGCCTGGAAATGTTCAAGGCCAGGTTGGATGAGACCTTAAGCAACCTGGTCTAATAGGATGTGTCCCTGCCCACAGCAGCAGGGTTAGAACTAGATGATCATTAAGGACCCTTCCAACCCAAACTGTTCTGTGATTCTGTGAAGTAGGAAGAAGGCAGCAGGCACAGCCTGAATAAGACTGTTCCAAGTCCCATCTCAAGGCTATTGGCATCATTTTAGATAAATTTCAATGGATCCCCTGGCTCTGCTGCTTCCCTCTTTTCCTCCTGAGTGGAATGTGTTGCAAGATCATTTAATCTTTTGGTTAGTTGTTTTGCTGCCCACGACTGAGACGTAGTGTTTGTGTTCATGTGTTACACAAGGTCGATGAGTGCTTAGGAAATGAGAGGAAATACCACAATTTCCATATTGCCTGGACACCATCCTGGCCATGCTGCTCTGTGCAAGACCCTACTTTAGCAGGTGGGGTTGGACCAGGTGGCCTCCAGAGGTCCCATCCGACCTCTACCATGTTGGAATTCTGGTTTAGAAATAGAAACCTGGGGTGGGGGTGTCTCACTGTGAATGACCTGAGGACAACTTCTGTTGCAGCTGCCAGACCAGCAGCATGGGCCTGATGCTCTCTGCAGAAGCAGAGCTCAGATGTATGCTGGGCTTTTCCCATTGTACTTGAGTTCCTGTTGCAGGAGAGCAATCTAGTGCCCTCCAGGTTCTACCAGAGTGTGAGTCAATGTCTAGGCACCGTGGGCAGCCTTGAGAGGCTTAACACTACCAGTCTGATGGCAGTGTAGATGTGAGTGCTGAAAGGCACTTGTGTGGGACCTGAGCCTGGCTCTATGCACAACCCTCAAAATATACCCCCAAGGCTCTGCCCAGTGGCCTTGTGGAAGTCAGTGCTGTCTGCCTTGCAGTGTGCAGCAGGTTGGTCAGACTTAGGGCTCTGGAGGTAAAACGCTAATAGATGTGAGTGAGTTACAGACCTCTTTCTGTGGAGGTTTTTGCATTTATTTCTTAATTTCACTTGGCTTTCTACTCCTCTACTGTGTTCAGGACAGACCTGCTTGTAGCACAGCTGAACCTGCTACATGTTTGGGCTCTGGAGAAAGCAAGAATCTCCAGAGACTGCATGCAAGTTGCTTGTAGCTGTTTGAGCAGCTCGTTTTTCACCTTCCTTCCATTGTCTTAGAGATAGTAGCAGTCTGAACACTGATGTCTACTAAAAAGGCAGTGCTAACTACCACTTCCTTGTACAGCGTGCCTCTAGCTCTTCTACAACCTGTATCTTGAAATCATAGAATGGCTTAGGTTGGAAGGGACCTTTAGAGGTATTTACTTCAGCCCCCCTTCCATGGGCAGGGATGCCTCTCAACTAAGCTTGGTTGCTCAAGGTCTCATCCAACCTAGCCTTGAACATCTGCAAGGATGGGGCATCTACAGCCTCCCTGGGCAACCTATTCCAGAGTCTTGCATACCTCATACTGAAGAACTTGTTAAGATCCAGTCTAAACCACTCTCCCTCAGCTTCAAACCGTTCCTTCTTGTCCTCTTGCTAGACACCTTTATGAAAAGTCCCTCTCCAGCCTTCCTGCAGGTTCTCTTCAGCTATTGGAAGTCAGCTATAAGGTCCCTTTGGAGTTTTCTTTTCTCCATGCTGAACAATCCCAGCTCTCTGTCTGTCCTCACAGTAGAGGTGCTCCAGCCCTTGGATCATACTTGTGGGCATCCTCTGGGCTCACTTCAACAGTTCCATGTCCTTATTATGCTGGGAACACCAGAACTGGATGTAGTATTAGAGATGGGGTCTCACAAGAGTAAAAGGGCCTCTCTTGGCCTGCTGGCCATGCTCCTCTTGATGCAGCCCAGCACACAGTTTGCTGTATCTTTTTGCTGAGAGAAGGCAATGACAAACACCAGCACACTGTAAAAATAGCCCCCTCAAAATGTTTTTTCCTTCCCCTGCCAACCTGTCTCTGCCTGACTCAGTGCCTTCAAGCAGGTTGTGTGGAGAGGAGGAGTGTTGTTCATTGAGATTAGTGGGTGTGGCTGCAGGAAAATCAAGTAGAAGGGCTGACCTTCCAGTACAGCTGCGGGGTGCAGCTCAGCTCTGAGATGCTCTATCCAGTATGAGTTTCACTTACATTTTGACTGGGTGATTTCTCTCTCTATTTTTTGGACAAAATGAAACCTATATTGATAGATGTTTTTGATGGGGGGCATTCTGGAGTTTAATCACCTCTAACTCTCTGACTTGCAGGTGGAACACCAGTACTCACACATATTCACTGTGACAGTAAGGAAAGCCACCAATGTCACCAAAGGAGCCATTGGTGACATGCGTGAGTATTTTCTCTTTGTTTTGTCTCTTTCTTCCAGGAGCCTGTAGCTGGAGGCAGGGGGAGGTGACACGTCATGCTTTAAATGATTGTTAGTGGACTGCTGGGGTGGGTTGGTGTGTCTTGCTTGTTAAAGGTGGAGCAAAGCACACATTTTGTGGCTGGCTCACTCACTCACTCCAAAAGCAGATTTGCAGCTGCTTCTTTCCACTAATCCCAGAGAGCTGAGTGAGTTGTAAATGATTTGCTTACCAGCAACACCTACCCTGAGCCTTTTGGCTCAGTCAGAAGTGCTGCTCTGAAGAGTGAAACTGGCAATTGGGCTGCCTTCAAAAGGCTGTGGTTTGCTGGTGGAAATGCTTAGAAAGAAGCCAAGGACTTTGATGAGTCACTGCAGTAAGAAGCAACAGCAAGAACCCCAAAGTGGATAAGCAGATCTCCTGGTGTCTGTAGGACACCAGCACCTCTGTTTGGCTCCTGAGCCTCTGGACTTTGCAGATGAACAGGAAACCACTGGGAAGAATGACCCAGGAAAATTCTACTCTTGAGTGGGGGAAGGATAGAATAATGTATTGGCTGAAGCTTAAAAGAGCATTCCTGTTCCTTAGGTACAACTGTTGTGCTGTCAGACTGGCTCTCCCTTGCCCTGGTGCTTCATGCAGAGCATGCCATAGCCTAGGATTTGCAGGCTGGGGCTGGGAGGATGAATGTGGTGCCTTGCTCCTGCTCTCTCCTGAGGCTCACTTGGCATATTTGTAGACTCACAAAATGGTTTGGGTTGGAAGGGACTTTGAAGATCATCTACTTCCAACCCTGCTGCCATGGGCTTTTCAACTAGACTTGGCTGCTCAAGGCCCTGTCTGGCCTGGCCTTAAACATCTTCAGGGAAGGGCTATCCACAACTGCTCTGGGCAAGCTGTTCCAGAGTCTCCCACCCTCTACTGAAGAAATTCTTCCCAAGATCCAGTCTAACCCTACTCTCCCTCAGCTTTAAACCATTCCCTGTGTTCTGTCTCCAGACACCTTTATGAAAAGTCCCTCTCCATCCTTCCTATAGGATCTCTTCAGGTACCAGAAGGCAGCTCGAAGGTCCCCATGGAATCTTCTCTTCTCCAGGCTGAGCAACCCCAGCTCCCTCAGCCTATCCTCATAACAGAGATGCTCCAGCCCTTGGATCATCTTTGTGGCTCTCCTCTGGACTCACTCCAACAGCTCTATCTTTCTTATGTTGGAGACACTAGAACTAGATGCAGTACCTCCGACCCATTCACTAATTCATAGGACACTGTGAGGAACACGGGAAGAGTGAAGAACACCAGAAAACTATGTCTGGTTTAGCGTATTTTTGTTGTCCCTCAGAAAATGCTCCTGCAGTGTAAATTCCAAATATCACCATCAGCGTCTTCCAGACAAAGCTCTTATCTTACCGAATTGCCAAACCCAAGAAGTTATTCAAGGAGAACTTTTTGTTCTGCTAAAACTTGACAGAGTTGTGCCTCTGAAACCTGTTTGATTTCCTGGCTGAGGCAGCTACAGTGCTCCATGGCCTGAAGCATCTCAATCCTGCGGCACCTCTGAGGAAGCTTCCACGTTCCTGGGGCTTCTTCCTGGAGTGCCAAAACCGCTGAAGTGAAAAATCTTCTGATTGTTTCTTCTGGTTTTATTTCAGGAAAGTGAAAAGTGTTTTTATTTCCCATGTAGATAGAAGGCTTGGTGGGTTGGAGCCTGGAGGCTGTTTGATCATATCACTAATTGTGTTAATTACTTAAGAAGCATGAAGCAGTGAGCAGTGGAGGTGGATTTGTGTTGCGTTTTGCTCTACTTTTTTCCTTACCAGTCTTGCCAAGACTTTATGGACTAGCTGTGTATCTGAGTGAATCAAAGCTGATCGAGGGTGGGGAAGCCCTTACAATTTTTTTTCTGGGCTTTGTGATACAGTTTCTCCCTGCAACTCCATGAAAGGAGGTTGGAGCCAGGTGAGGATCGGTCACTTCTCCCTTGTAACAAGAGATAGGAGGAGAGGAAATGGACTCAAGTTGTGCCTGGGGAGGTCTAGGTTGGGTATTAGAAGAAAAATTCTTCACCAGAAGGGTTCTCAACCACTGGAACAGGCTGCCCAGGGAGGCATCTCCACCCCTGGATATACTTAAGATGCAGAGGTCTGCTGAGGGACATGGTTTAGCACCAGCCTTTGGTAGAGTTAGAGAATAGTTGGACTCAATGATCTTAAAGGCCTTTTCTAGCCTAAATGGTTAAATTTTTTCCTTTCAAGGATTTGAGGTCTGTCTCTTCTCAAGGAGTTTGAGAGGAGAGGTTTGGTGTTACATGGTGCTTCAACTCTTCTGGTGGGCATGAAGTGCCCATGACTTCTCTGGCATAGTTATCCCACAGCTCTGTCTTCTCAAGCCTGAGCTGGGGAGAGAACTGGTATTTTAAGGAAGCTTGTCAAGAGTTCTTGAGCTCTTAATTACCGGGCAGCATAAATGGTTGTCTCATCCTTACAGCTGGGGAATAGCTGCCTGCTGCACTGCAACCTGCCATGAGTTTCCTGCAGGGAACAGCTCACACACAGCACTGCTGAGAAGGCATATTTTTAATCCTCTGGCTGATCTGGGTGGCTGGAACAACAGAGAGAGTTGGAGCTAGGATAGCTTCCATCTTTCCTCTTTAGTTGATTTGGCTGAGATTTCCCACTGTGTCTGCAAGCTTGAACATTTCTGTGGAGGGATCTGACAAAGACAAACAATCAAATCCAAATCTAGGTCGTACCAGGATCTGAGGAGCTAAGCTACAGTAGCTGCTTTTATTCCTCACTCAATGCACATCAAAGCAAACAAAAATGGTAATACTTGCATCAGAGATGTTTTCCAGGCAAATGCTTTTCCTATTTGTGAAGGACATTGGGCTGCTTGCATCAGTTTGTCATTTTGTGGAGGCGTGTGTGGATCCTCACCATGAGAACTGCTGTAAGAGTGCATGACCCAGGATGAGAGGTGGCCAAAAGGGAACCTCGTGAAGTTCAATAGGGACGAATGCATCTGGGGAGGAACAACCCCCTGCACTGGTACACAGTAGGGGTGTCCTGCTGAAAACCAGTTCCATGGAGAAAGACCTTGGAGTCCTAGTGGACAGCAAGTTATCCGTGGAACAGCAATGTGCCCTTGTGGCTGAGAGGGCCAGTGGTATCCTGGGGTGCATCAAAAAAGGCCTGAGGAGCGCTTCCCCCTCTACTCTGCCCTGGTGAGACTACACCTGGGATATTGTGTCCAGCTTTGGGCTCGCTAATTCAAGGGAGACAGGGATGGAGGGAGTCCAACAGAGAGCTACAAGGATGATGAAGGGACTTGAACATCTCTCCTGTGAAGAAAGACAGAGAGCTGGGGCTGTTTAGTCTGGAGAAGAGAAGGCTTAGAGGGGATCTTATTGATGTCTATAAGTATCTGAGAGGTGGCTGTCAAGATTAAGGTGGCAGCCTCTTTTTGGTGGTGACCAGCGATAGTTCAAGGAACAGTGGGTACAAACTGGAACCCAGGAAGTGCCATCTCAGTGTGAGGAGAAACTTCTTTAGTGTGAGGGTGCTGGAGGCCGGGAGCAGGCTGCCCAGAGAGGTTATGGAGTCTCCTTTTTTGGAGACTTCCCAAACCTACCTGGATGTCTTCCTGTGTGACCTGCCTTCCTGATTCAAGTCCCATCTTATTTCAGGTCCATTTGCTGTTGCTTTTGTGTAGCAGCATTTACTGATTCCACTTGGTTTAATTTTAGGGTGTCCCTTTCCAGGTAACTTTCACACCCTAGATGCTGTCCTGACAACATCCTGTTGATGCTGCTCTATCTTCACAAACAATTTCATGTCTGGGTTAGTGACTACTTCTCTTACAGCTGTGTTCAACCTTTCTGGCTAAGCCTTTTGACAGGCTGGAATATTTATGGTTCAGGCAGCTGCAGCAGACGTGTGATGCGTTCACTGTGACTGGCCAGCAGGCTGCTTTATTACTTCTCCTCAAACAAGATGGAGGGAAAAGTAAGATGGAAAAAAGCTTTTAAGGGTCAAGATGAAGACAGGGAGATCACCAACCTACTGCCACTATGGGCAAACCAGAAGTGCTTTCCAGTGAGGGTCGTGAGACACTGGAACAGGTTGCCCAGGGAGGTTGTGGATGCCTCCTCCATGGGGGTGTTCAAGGCCAGGGTGAATGAGGTCTTGAGCAACTTGATGCAGTGGAAGGTGTCCCTGCCCACAGCTGAGGGGTTGGAACTAGATGATCTTCAAGGTCCCTTCCAATCCAATCCATTCTATGAATACATGAAATAATCTTTATTTTATTGCCATTTAATTGTGAGAGATTAGGGTGGTAAGAAGCAAAACTAAGCCCACCTTACTCCCTACACCTCCTTTTTCCCAGGCTCAGCTTCACTCCTGTCTCTTCTGCAGCCCCCAAGTGCTTCAGGGCCTGGTGACTGGGGTTGCAGTCAGTTTGTAACATGCTGTCTCTGCCAGTCCTTCCTCACGCTTCTCTGCCTCCAGCGTGTCATCCCTCCTACAGCATAGTCCTTCATGACTTTCTCCAACACAGGTCCTTCCCATGGGCTGTGCTCCAGTGTGGGCCCTTTCCATGAGGTGCAGTTCCTGAGGAACATGCTGCTCCAGTGTGGGCGCTTTCCATGTGCTGCAGTCCTTCAGGAATGTTGTGTTCCCTTGTGGGTCCCCCAAGTGCCATATTTCCTGCCAGAAAACGTGCTCCCGCGTGGGCTCCTCTCCATAGGCTACAGCTCCTAACAGGAATCTACTCCTGAGTGGGCTCTACATGGGCTGTGACTTCCTTCTGAGCACATCCACCTGCTCCTCTGTGGAATCCTCCACAGGCTGAAGTGCGGATCTCTGTTCCACCACGATCTTCCTTTGACTGCAGAGGGACACCCTCTGTCACCATGAGGGAGTATCTACTCTGGCACCTGGAGCACCTCTTCCTTCTTCACAGGCTTGATATCTGCATGGTTACTTGCATTCCTACTCCTCTCTCACAGCCACTGCACTGATTTTTACCCTTCCTTAGCTATGTCGTTATGGAGGAGCCACCAGTGCCACGGGTGGGCCGAGCCTCACCTAGCAGCTGTGCACCATTGAGGGAACAGCTGGAGTACTGGGTCTGATTCTGAGCTCCCCAGGTCAAAAGAGACAAAGAACTACTGGCGAGAGTCCAGCAGAGGCTACAGAGATGCTGGGGGGCCTGGAGCATCTCTGTGAGGAGGAGAGGCTGAGACACCTGGGGCTGTTTAGCCTGGAGAAAAGCAGTGTGAGAGGAAGAACTAAAGGGTGGAGGGCAAGAGGATGGGGTCAGACGCTCGTTAATGGTGCCCAGCAACAGAACAAGGGGCAACGGACATAAAGTGAAACACAGGAGGTTCCCCTTGAACAGGGGGAGAAAACTCTTTTTGTCTGAGGGTGCTGGAGCCCTGGAGCAGACTGCCCAGAGAGGTTGTGGGAGTGTCCTTCTCTGGGGAGATTCCAAACTCACCTGGATATTGTGACTCTGGGCAAGCTGCTGTGGATGCCCCTGCTTTAGCAGGGTAGTTGGACTAGGTGATCTCCAGAGGCTTTTTCAACTATTCCACCAAAATAATCACTATTCTGTCATTTCTCTCACTGAAGCTGTCATGGACTGAGTTGAATCTGCTGCTGTTATTCATACCATGCTGCAGTCATGTTAGCTTCAAAAAATGAAGGTGCTAGCTGGAGCACAGTATTATGGAGCTGGAAGTTCAGCTTGTAACATGGGAGATAATGAGGGGTGGGAGAGTAGTTTTCTGGCTTGGGCTTTTGGTGCACTTGCTTTTGTTTGCTGCTGCTTTGTGCCCTGCTTTTTCTGCAAGTAGACTAAGGCAATTGTGCATTTTGTCCCATGTTTTTCTGATTTTGCTCAGTAAACTCTCTTATTATCTCAATTTTTTTTGGTCTCGATTCTGAGTTTTTGTGTTACTTTTCCCTCACTTCTGTGCTGGGAAAAGAACCTGCTGGTTCAGTTTGACATTTTTTTGTTCTGATTTAAACCATTACAGGAGCTTTTGGAAAAGACCTTGCCTCCACTCCAGTGAGTTCATATAGTAGATGTTAAGCTTTGCATCTCCTCCAGACACCCACCATAGTGCAGAGCCTTTCATTACTTCCATAGCAGCACAAGAACTTGTAGAAAATGCTCAGAATCCCAAACTGTGGCATTCAGAGAGAAATGCTTACAAACTGTCATTCTTCTTTCCATGGGATCTCTCTCCTGGATTTTCAAGGGTCTCAGTGGAAACCTAGGCAAAAGGAAGCAGTGTAAAATTTCTCTTACATCTTTAGAGATCTATTTTTCTTTCAAAACAGCTGGTAGCATCTACAAAGGAAACTCATTGTATGACTCTTGTCTTTTAGGTGATCACTAATCTTGCTTTGGATTTACAGATTTTATTTGCTGCTTCTGCTTTTGATGCTGTGACAATAAGGGAAATTCTGAACATTTCAAAGAAAAAGTCTTTTCTTTGAAAACAAAATTGTCTAAGGTGCTGGTGCTCAGTTTGTGTCTACACCGCTGGAATGAAGGATGTCTCTTGCCTGTAGTTGGACTGCTCAGAAACACATCAAATTATGGGAAGCAGTTAGTCCAGGCAACAGAGTTCAACCCCAATTGCAAAACTTGCTATACACCTGGGTTGGGGCAAACCCCGGCACAAGTCCAGGCTAGGTGAGGAGTGGCTGGAGAGCAGTCTGGAGGAGAACTTGGGGATGTCAGTTGATGGAAAAATTTCCCATGAACAGCAATAGTCAATGGCAACCCAGAATGCTGCACCTAGAGCAGTGAGAGCAGAAAGACAGGGAGGGGATTCTGCCCCTCTGCTCTGCTGAGACCCCACTTGGAGCACTGCATCCAATTCTGGTGCCCCCAGCATAAGAAGAATGTGGTAAAGTGTTGAAGTAGTCCAGAGGAGGCCATGAAGATGATCAGAGGGCTGGGAAGCCCTCTGGGGACAGGCTGAGGGAGTTGAAGCTGTTCAACCTGGAGATAAGAAGGCTCCATGGAGACCTTAGAGTAGCCTTCCAGTACCTGAAGAGGGCTGCAGGAGAGGTGGGGAGAGACTTTTTAACAAGGGTTTGTAGTGATAGGATGAGAGGGAATGGATTGAAACTTGAGGAGGGCAGTTTTAGGCTGGAGATTAGGAAGAAATTCTTTCCAGTACGGGTGGTGAGGCACTGGAACAGGTTGCCCAGGGGTGTTGTGGGTGCTTCCTCCCTGGAGATACTCAACACCAGGTTGGATGAGGCCTTGAGCAACCTGGTCTAGCGGGAGGTGTCTCTGCCCATGGCAGGAGAGTTGGAACTAGATGATCTTTAAGGTTCCTTCCAACTGAAACCGTATTATGAATCATGGAGACAGAAAGAAGTTCTTACAGGTGGCTCTTCGGTACAGTTAGCTCATGCTGCTGGAATCAGCAGCAAACATTCCCTGCAGACATTCTTCTCATGGGACAATATCCTTGATGTACTTCCTGGTTGCCCCTTGCTTCTTCAAAGAGATGAGAAGCTGTTGTGTTGTGTGGGGTGAGTTCCTTGCCTTCAGTGCCAGCCTGGCCCTCGATGTAGAGCCTACTTCACCAACATGGAGGTAAAGAGGAGGTGATGTCCAGAGCAGGTTCAGTCACCATTTCTCTCTTTATTGTCTTTTGCACTGTGGCTGTGCTTCCTGTGGGCCATAGCTCTTGACGTAGGAGCTGGCTGTTTGAAAGATCATTTGCCCCTGGGTTGGCCTCCCTGTAGGCCATAGCTGGTGGTGTTGGAGGTAGCTGATTGTGGCACTTCTAGATTCCAGTCTGGTGCAGTTCAGTGAGATGTGTGAGGTGATTTCAACCCCAACTGGAGATATGTCTGCTTGTACCAGAGCAGGGACATAACAGCTGATGTTACAGCAGCTCATGTGGGACTAATCCAGCTGTTCTCTAGCACAGCTGGCTGGACATGCACACTGACTTAGCTACGCTGTACTTGAGCAACTGTTGAAGTGTCATCAGATAACACTAATCCTGCAAGGCTCTACAGCAGGACCTGATTTTCAAGAGGGAACTGAAGAGGAAAACAATCCGAACTCCTCCTCTTTGCCAGCTGAGCAACCTGGAAAAACTAGGTCAGAATTGGTGAATGTTCCAAGCCCTACAAGCTGCACGTGCAGATCTTCATATGAGCAGGAACTGCTAGAAGTACTCCACGCCTAACAGAGCAGAGGAAGAGTGCTGGCAGATAGAATCACAGAGACCTTTTGCTTGGAAAAAAACTTGAGGATCATCCAGTCCAACCATTCTCTACCTCTACCAAAGCTGGTGTTAACCCATGTTCCTCAGCACCACAGCTCTGCCTCTTGTAAACGCCTCCAGCGATTGGGATTCAACCACCTCCTCCCTTGGCAGCCTCTTCTGGTGTTGGAGAACCCTTTTAGTGAAAAAGTTACTTCTCATATTTAACATAAACATCCCTTGGAGCAACTCAAGACCATTTCCTCCTATCCTGTCACTTGTTATTTGGGATCAGAGACCAATCCTCATCTGCCTCCAACCTACTTTCAGGGAGCTGTAGAGAGCAAGATCTCCCATGACCCTCCTCTAGGCAAGGAAGGAAGTAGAACTGTTCCCAGTTAGTTCCATGCTGCACCAGTCCACTCTAGAGTCATCTGCTTGGGCAGCTGAGTCCCAGGATTACCAAGCTCTCTGGGCTTCAGCCAACGCCTTTTGATGATGTGACTCTTCTCAGCAGTTCTTGTAGCAGCCCTGCTGTCGGTCATGTCCTGTAGTGGTCTGGGTTCTATCACCAACTGTAGCTGGGCTGGGGTGGATCTAGCGCTACAGGCTAGCACTGAAATATCATAGAATCACAGAGTGATTTGGGTGGAAGGGACCTCTCAAGCTCATCTATTTCTGGGCAACCTAAGCTAGGGTCTCACCACCCTCACTGTCAAACATTTCTCCCTTAGGTCTAGTCTAAATCTCCCTTTTTTAGTTTAAAGCCATCACCTCTTGTCCTGTCACAACAGGCACTGCTAAAAAGACTGTCCCCAGCTTTCTGATCGACCCCTTGAAGCACTGAAAGTCCACCAGAAGGTCTCCCTGGAACCTTCTCTTCTCCCCAGGCTGAACAGTCCCAACTCTCTCAGCCTGGCCAGCAGAGGGGTTCTTCTCCCACAAGGAGAGGATGCTTAGAAGATGTATATCCTTCAAAGATGAACAATATCAGTAACAGCTGTTTATGAAGTGTCTACTGCAGATACCAGACTAACAATGGGCCAGCTGGAGACCAAATTCCCATTTCCCTGACACATGCAATATATTGGCTCTGCTGTGTGGTCAGGCAGAGCAGTGCTGAAAGGTGACAGTTGTGTTGGAAATGTGTGGACACTGGAACCGATGCAGGCAATGCTGCTCTTTCCAGCTGCAAAAAGATCTTTTTAGTGAGAACCAAATGCTGCCTCTGGACACTTGCTCCACAGACAACCCTTGTGAAATGTTAGCGTAGACTTCTACTCATCCTAGAAGAAGGTTCCTCTTACTCCCTTGTGCAGTAATGATAACATCAAAGCAGTCATGCTGGCTTAGTCTAAGAATCCAACTTGCCTGATCTTCTGGTTGACAGACCTCCTAGTCTCGCTGTTTGAAGCCCTCACCACTCCATGACCAACTGGAACTTGATGGTTACTGGGAACTGTTTCTGTTTCATGTCCTGTTGTATCTCCAGGCAGAACTTCCAGGGAGTTGTGGACACCACTTTTTCCAGTTTAAGTATTTCACTCTGCATTTAGGAGTAGTCATCTGTAATAATTTTGATTTCTTCTTGCTTTTCTTTATTTTCTCTCTCACCTCCCTTCCCAGGGAGGGCTTTGAAGGTGTGTTAGGCTTGGGCTAATGCCAGGTCCTAGGAGATAATTGGGAGTGACAGCAATCATAGTCAGATACAAAGGCAAAGCACATCTGAAATGAGGATGTGAACTTTCCTCTGATCCTCCCCAGGCACTCAGCTGGATGTATTTCTGATGTAACTAGCAGCCCTCAATGAGTTTCTCTTCGAGAAACTTAACTGGTTTTCCTTGAATCTTGTCATCCCCACTTCCTTTGATAAAGAGTTCTCCCAGTTCCTATCTACTGTGTGAAGAAGACTTTGAATTTGTTTTGAAAACAGTTTGATATGAGGCATCCCCCAGTTACTGTCTTGCGTTTTGCAGAATGGTTTGGGTTGGAAGATCATTTAGTTCCAACCATACTGCCATAGGCTGGGAAACCTTATAGTAGATGAGGTTAGTCAAGGCTGCACCTTAACTGACTTCAAAGAAATTAATGCTTGAAGCCTCCATAACTTCTCTGGGTAACCTGTTCAAGTGCCTTTCCACACTTGTCGTGAAGGATTTTTTCCTAATGTCTAATCTAAATTGAGCTGCTTCCAGTTTGAAACTATCACCCACGGTCCTGTCACTCCATGCCTTTGTCGCTCTCTGGCTTTCCTCTGGCACCCTTCAGCTACTGGAAGGTTGCTCTAAGATCTCCCTGGAGCCTTCTCTTCTCCAGGTTGAACAACCCCAACTCAGCAACTCTTCACAGGGTGTCATACCAGTCAGTACCAAACAAAATTTCCTCCAAATCAGTCTGGTTTTGTATTTCTGACTGAACATACTCTGAAACAGAAGGGGGAAAAATCATCAACCTTTCTCATCTTCACCACTGCAGAAACAAAGACTTTTGTAAAGGCTGGCACTATGCTCAGAACATCCAGCCAACAGTGCTACAGGGAACATCTGCTTAATGTTGGATTGTGCCATGCTTAGCTGAGTAATTTCCCCGCACAATCATCTCCCTTAAGGACCCATTAGCACCAATGAGCAAATGCTGCTCTGAGTGCTTCCCAAGCCATTCTTCACTCCTCTAAATGGAATGTCTGCAAGAAGCTGGCTGAGCGATGAGGCAGGGGCAGGAACACTTCACAGATGTCACTTCATTTCTGAGTTTCCTGTAGTGGCTTGCACTGGCAGTGATGATGGGTTTATGAAGATGTGATCTTTGCATAATCAACCTGAGCCTATAGTTAGAATCATGGAATTGTTTTGGTTGGAAGAGACCTTTTAGATCATCAAGTCCAACCGTTAACTCAGTACTGCCAAGTCACCACTAAACCATGTCTCTCAGCACCACATCCACATGGCTTTCACTTCCTTCCAAGGGAGGGTGACAACCACTGCCCTAGTCAGCCTGCTCCAAGCGTTAATAACCCTT
This sequence comes from Semnornis frantzii, assembly GCA_013399775.1. NCBI lineage: Eukaryota > Metazoa > Chordata > Aves > Piciformes > Ramphastidae > Semnornis > Semnornis frantzii. Next base: position 16,684 of record VWYK01048819.1, read on the forward strand.
TCGGAGAAGAAATTGTTCCTCGTGTCCAACCTAAACCTCTCCTGGCACAACTTAAGGCCATTTCCTCTTCTGTCACTTGTTACTAGGGAAAAATGGCAAATTCCTGCCTGGCTCCAACCTCCTTCAGGGAGCTATAAAGATCAATCATGTCTCCACTTGGCTGCCTTTTCTCCTAGTTCCCCCAGCTGCTCCTCACCAGACTTGTGCTCTTGACCCTTCACCAGCTTTTCTTACCCTTCTTTGGATCTGCTCCAGGACCTCAATGGCCTGGGAGTTAGGAGCCCAAAACCAAAGCCAGTATTTGAGGTGAAACAGTTCTGCCTAGTTAGGACAGTTCTGGATTATTAAAGCATTCTTCCCAGGTGTCTGAATTAAGTCCAGGACAGAACCTCTTCTCCCTCCAAAGCTTGGAGGCTGTGCTTCAGCAATATAATAAATCAAGCTCTAGGGCTGCTGGTGGAAGACTAAAACCTCTGAAGCCTCATGATACCAAACATATCCAGTGTAAACTTGTTCTGCAGATACAGGAGCCATTGCCAAGGTAGAGCTGTAGGAGCAGTCTTTCTGATAGACTAGGAATCATCCATACTCCATCAGCTAACATCACTCTGGCATGGAAGTCATCATGTGGGATTAGAGTCATTGGCCAGGAATGCAGTGATCTGCCTAAACCCACTGAAAATCAGATTATCTCTACCTAAATCTTGCATAATCAAGGACCTGTAGTCACAGCTGAAGTAGGCAGCCATTCCACTGTTCATTTCCTTTTGCTTCTGTCTTGGCAGAATGAGATGTTGGCACTGAAAGTGCTCTTAAGAACTGGGTATTTAATTAAAAAAAGCCAAACCTCTTGGATTCTGGCACACTCCTAGGAAACTGGATTGTTCTCTTGACTAGTGCACACTAATCATGGAGTGGTGGGGGTCAGAAGGGACCTCTGGAGATCATCCAGTCCAATCCTGCTGCTAAAGCAGGGGCACCCACAGCAGCTTGCCCAGGATCTTGTCCAATCAGGTTTGGAAAGTCTCTGTCTTTGAAAGACAAATTTCTTACAGTGAAGATTTGGGGCTTTTTGTAGCAAACCAGATTTTGAAATATTTCAAGAAGTCTGCATTTGCTGTTCAGCCTGGAGAAGAGAGGGCCCTAGGGAGACCTTAGAGTGGCCTTCTAGTACCTGAAGGGGGCTACAGGAGAGCTGGGGAGGGTCTGTACAAGAGCTTAGAGTGATAGGGTGAGGAGCATGGATTGAAGGTTGAGGAAGGCAGATTTAGACTGGAGCTTAGGAGGAAATTCTTTATCGTGAGGGTGGTAAGACACTGGAACGTGGAGGTTGTGGATGCTGCCTCCCTAGAGGTGTTCGAGGCCAGGTTGGATGAGGCCTCGAGCAGCTTGGTCTAGTGGGAGGTGTCCCTGCCCATGGCATGGTGTTGGAACTAGATGATCTTTAAGGTCCCTTCCAACCCAAACCATTCTGTGATTTCTTTAAACCTTCAATGGACAAAGGAGTTACATTTTATTGTGTGATGACAGTGGCTTCATCCTTGGTGCTCTGGAACAGGCTTTCTGTAGTCTCTTTATGTCTGTTCTAGTCAGAGAATTGAAACTGGAATGACTGAAATAGAAAGAACATCTCTGAAATGTTAATTAAATTAAAATTGGAGCCTGGTGAAAGTCATCTCACCAAATTAGTACCAAAAACTCAAATGGTTTCCAGTCATGGTAAAAGAATTGGGCAGGTTTCTGTTGCAGATGCCTTAAAGGCTTTGCACTTTTGAAATGATGTGTGAAAATGATTGATCCTAATTAGTGCCCCTTGTGTGCTTCACTTCATGATTCATGATGGGACCTGGAGGGAGCATTCTACAGCAGTTACCTAACCATGAGAGAAATCAAACCGGGAGAAGTCTTCAAGGTCTCACTTGGGACTTAGCAGTAGTGGTGGGATTGTGAACTCTAGGCGAGAGGTTGGCCTTGATGATCACAAAGGTCTCTTCCAGTCTCAGCAGTTCTATGGTTCCTATCTCTGAGGCATTCCTTAAGTCAGTCACAAATAATGGTTTAAGTGCCTTGTGGTTGAAGAGCTGTCTTCAAGCCCTGAGCATTACAAGCATTTGGTGGTTGCAGGAGGCCTCGAGCAACCAAATCTAGTTGAGAGGACTCCCTGCCCATGGCAGGGAGGTTGGAGTAGATGATCTCTGAGATCCATTCCAACCTAAGCCATTTGACCCTATGATTTTGTTAATTACCTTTATACTTTATCTCTAAGCTGCTAATTGCAGGACCCCCTGTTAGTGCCATTGACATCACTGCTCAAACTCTACTTTTTGGTGGAATTGAGGATTTTAAATATTTTAAGATAATCAAATCCAACCATTAACTCAGCACTGTCAGATCACCACCAAACCATGTCCTTGAGCACTACATCTACACCGCTCTGATATTTCTCCAGGGATGAGGACTCCATCACTGCCCTGGGCAGCCTGTTGCAGGCTTTGATAGCCCTTTTGGAGAACAAATCGTTCCTCATGTCCAACCTAAATCTCCCTTGGTGCAACTTGAGGCCATTTCCTCTTGTACCATCACTTGTAGCCNTCCTTGAGCACTACATCTACACCGCTCTGATATTTCTCCAGGGATGAGGACTCCATCACTGCCCTGGGCAGCCTGTTGCAGGCTTTGATAGCCCTTTTGGAGAACAAATCGTTCCTCATGTCCAACCTAAATCTCCCTTGGTGCAACTTGAGGCCATTTCCTCTTGTACCATCACTTGTAGCCTCTTTACAGAGAGTTGTAGAGAGTGAGAAGGTCTCTTCTCAGCCTTCTTTCCTTCAGGCTGAACAACCCCAGTTTCCTCAGCTGCTCCTTATAGGACTTGTTCTCCAGACCCTTCACTAACTTCATTGTCCTTATTCAAACATCTTCCAGTAATTTTCCTCTTCATCTGAAGAAAGGAGATAAAAGAGAAGAGATTTTCTTTCTCTTACTACCAGTGGCACAAGATGAACATTCAAACATGAAAGGACAGGTGATTAACCTTGCCTCAAGTTACCTCAGCTGCCGAAGGCAAGGAGTGAGGGGAGTGGCTTGGCAGCACCAAATGACACTGAGTGATTTTGCTAAGTTTAGTTGTTCCCTGCCTTGGGTTCAGTTTCTTTATGTGAGGTGGGAAGTTAGTAACACATCTGTCTGCCAGCTATGCCATGCCATGGGCTTGTGATTGCAGGTAGGAAACCATCTGCTGCTAGCATTTGAAAGGAAAAAAATAGAATTTACTGACTGTTCAGATCAAAATTGGGGTGGAAAAGGACATGTGGATGGTTTTCCCAGGGCACTCTTCAGCAGCAAGGCTTTGCTTACGCCCCAAGCTTTTGTAGGCACCTTCATTCTCTTGGCAGAGTGAGTCTGAGGGTTAGTTGCCAAAGCAGTCCTTGATATCCAGACTCACCGGGTGAGACCTTGTCACTTCTGATTTCTGGAACTTCTGTTTTTCCCTCTTATGAGGAAAAATTGAGAGAATTTTTAGTCTGGAAGAGAGCAGACTGAGGGGGGGAAATCTCATCAAAGGGTGAGTATCAGGAGGATGGGACCAGGCTTTTTTCAGTGGTGCCCAGTGGCAGGACAAGGGGGTAATGGACACAAACTTGAAGGTAAGAAGTTTCGTTTAAACATGATGAGACACTTTATGTTGAGAATGGACCAGGCTGCCCAGAGAGCTGGTGGGGTACCCTTCTCTGGAGGCTTTCAAAACCTGCCTGGATGTGTGTGACCTTTAGGTGACCCTGACTTGGCAGGGGGGTTGATCTTGATGATCTTCTGAGGTCCCTTCCAACACCCATCATTCTGTGATATTTTGCTATCTGGTTTCAAGGAATCCTAGAACAGCTTAGGTTG
>VWYK01048825.1:0-24834 GCA_013399775.1 Semnornis frantzii
ATTTCCTCTTGGATTATGGGGCTCTCCTGTTTCCCACTCTGTCTTCCAGCTTGGGATTAGTTGTCTGTTATTAAAAGCTGAGGCAAAGGCAGCATTAAGTACCTCAGCCTTTTCCTCATCCTTAGTCACTGTTTCCCCCTGCATCCAATAAAGGATGAAGATTCTCCCTAGTCCTTCTGTTGTTAATGTATTTATAGAAGTGTATTTTATCTCATACAGCAATAGCTAGATTGAATTCTTACTGGGCTTTGGCCCCTCTGATTTTCTCCCAGTATAGAACTGCACCTTTGCAGTCCTCCTAACTGGCCCATCCCCTCTTCCAAAGGCCATAAATTCTCCTTTTGTTCCCATGTTCCAGCCAAAGCTCTTCACTCAGCCAAGCTGGTCTTCTTCCTCACTGGCACATCTTTTGGGACTTGAGGATGGCCTGTTCCTGCACTTCTAAGATTTCCTTCTGGAAGAATGCCCAGCCTTTCTCAACTCATTTATCTTTCAGGATGGCCTCCCAAGGGACACTGCCAAGCAGTCTCCTGAACACACCTAAGTCTGCCTTACAGAAGTCCAAGGTGGCAGTTCTACTAAACCCCTTCCTTACTTCTCAGAGAATCAAAAACTCTATTCAAGCCAAAGACAGCCTCCAACTGTTCAAGTTCTTCCCTATTAACTAGAAGTTGGTAGCCATCAATTGCAGCACTCCAGTCATGGGAGCCGTCCCACTGTGTTTCCATGATAGCTACTATGTCATAGTTTTCCTGCTGCATGACGGCCTCCAGTTTCTCCTGCTTGTTGCCCATGCTGTGTGCATTGGTATAGATGCACTTCAGCTGGGCTAATGGTCCTGCCACCTTCTTGAATGGAGAAACTCCAATTCCCTCCACATGATTCTCAGATGCTTCAGAAGTTACCAGGCTATCAACCTGAGGGTTGTGCTGCCATTCACAGAATCACAGAATTAACCAGGTTGAAAGAGACCTCTGTGTTCATCAAGTCCAACCTATCACTGAACACCTTCTGATCAACTAAACCATGGCACTAAGTGCCTCATTCAGCCTGCTTTTAAACACCTCCAGCAATGAGGACTCCACCACCTCCCCAGGCAGCCTATTCCAATGCCAATCACTCTATCTGTGAAGACCTTCTTCCTAATATCCAGACTAAACCTGCCCTGGTGCAGTTTGCTACTGTGTCCTCTCACTCTGTCACTGCTTGCCTGGAAGAAGAGACCAACCCCACCTGGCTATGACCTCTGAGAGAAATAAGGCCTCCAATGAGCCTCCTCTTCTCCAGGCTGAACAACCCCAGCTCTGTCAGCCACTCCTTATCTCCAGCCCCCTCACCAGCCTTGATGTCCTTCCTCTGGACACATTCAAGCACTTCAACATCTTTCTTAAATTGAGGGGCCCAGAAGAGTACTCAAGGTGTGGCCTAGCCAGTGCTGAGTACAGGGGCAGAATGACTTCCCTGGTCCTACCGGCCATACTGTTCCTGATACCAGAAGGCCAGGATGCCATTGGCCACCTTGGCCACCTGGACACACTGCAGGCTCATGTTCAGCTATCAACCAGTACCCCCAGGTCCATCTCTTCCTGGCTGCTCTCCAGCATCTCTGTCCCCAACTTGTATCACTGCATGGGGTTGTGGCCGAAGTGCAGAACCCAGCACTTGGACTTGTTAAAACTCATTGGACTGTTGCTCATTTTTCCAGCCTGTCCATGTCCCTCTGCAGAGCCCTGTTACCCTCTAACAGATTGACACATGCTGCCAACTTGGTGTCATCTGCAAACTTACTGATGGTGGACTCAATCCCCTCATCCAGATCATCAGTAAAGATATTAAACAGGACAGGGCCCAGCACTGATCCCTGGGGGACACCACTAGTGACTGGCCACCAACTGGATGTGGCTCCATTCACCACCACTCTCTGGGCCTGGCCATCCAGGCAGTTCTTAACTCAGCACAGTGCCCCTGTCCAAGCCATGGGCTACCATCTTTGCCAAGAGTTTGCTATGGCAGACAGTGTCAAAGGCCTCGCTGAAATCAAGGTAGACTACATCCACAGCCTTCCCCACATCCACCAGGTAGGTCATCTGTCCATCTGCAAACAGCTGCAGTGCCCCTCAGGGTACAGTCAGTCTCTGCCCTTCAGCAATGTTTTACATTCCCTCGGCGCTCGCGGGGATCCGTGAGACAGCTCCGCTTGCATCTCGCGCGGTAGCCACGGCAACGCCCCCAGCGGCACCAGCCCCTCGCGCAGGCGCGTGACGGAGCCGCCCCTGTGCCCCTCCTCCCCCTCTCCGGCTGCCTGCGCTTCGGGAAACGCCCTGTTCGCCTGGAAAGAAAGACGGCGCAGTCGCCGCTCTGACAGGAGCTGGTCCCGGTGCCGCTGCCGCTCCGGAATTTGCTATATTAGTGGCAAATGGCTGCATTCGATCTCTTCAGCGCGCCTTCAACAAGGGCAAGTGAAGCAGTGTAGGTTGGGGAGTGACCTGTTGAAGTGCAGCGAAGGGGAAGAGAACCTGGGGGTCCTAGTAGACGGAGCCAGCAATGTGCTCTTGTGGCCAAGAGCACCAGTGCCGTTCTGGGGTGTATTAGGAGGGCTGTGGTTAATAGGTCGATAAAGGTTCTCCTCCCCGTATGCTGTGCCCTGGTGAGGCTGCATCTCAAATGTTGTTTCCAGTTCTGGACCTCTCAGTTCAGGAAGGACAGGGAAATGCTTGAAGGAGTCCAGTGCAGAGTCAAAAAATTAAGGGAATGGAACGTCTTCGTTACAAGGAGAGACTGAGGGAGCGGGGCTTCATTAGCTTGGAGAGAAGACTGAGAGGTGACCTCATTCGTGTTTATAAAGCTGTAAAGGGTGAGTGCCAAGAGGATGGAGCCAGGCTCTGCTTGGCGATGCCCAATGACAGGACCTGGGGCAATGGGTGGAAGTTGAGGCATAGAAGTTCCATAGAAACATGAGGAAATTGGTTTTTTTTACTATGAGGGTGACAGAACACTGGAACAGTTTGCCCAGGGGAGTTGTGGAGTCTCCCTCTCTGGACATATTCAAGACCTGCCTGGATGCATTTCTGAGTGATCTGGTATAGGTGATCCTCCTCTGGCAAGGCTGTTGGACTAGATGATTTTTTGGGGTCACTTCCTACCCCTAGCATTCTGTGATTCTTTGAACTCTTGTATCTTTACTCCTGCATGGTTCATCATGCTCCACTGGGATGGCCAAGTGCAAGACCTTACTACCACTGGCCCACAGGTACTGACATGCCACTCCCCACATTATCTCTAGAAAACCTGATTCATCCCCATCCTCTTCTGAGTCTATAGTTTGAAGACCTTTCAAGGAGCCATGCTAGCTCTTGCTCCAGAATCCTTTTTTCCCCTTTAAGATAGGTGTTCCTCATCTGTTGCCAGCAAGCTTGGTGTCTTTGTAAAGCAGACTGTGGTCAAGAAACCACCAAAATTCTGCTGCTGCCACCAGCCATGTTTTAATCACGTGTTTTCCTGTGCCCTTCAGTATTCTTCCCTGCCACTGAAGGGATTGAGGAAAACACTGCCCGTGCTCCTCATCCTTCAATCGCTCAAGTGGTCTGAAGTCCTGTTAATCACTTCTGGACTTCTATCCACAACCTCATCACTGCCTAGTTGCATTACCAGTAGTAGATAATAATCAGAAAGCTGTACCAGACCAGGGAGTTTCCTAATGATGTCTCTAACCCAGACCCCAGGGAGGCAGCAGACTTCCCTGAAGGGTGCCTTGGGTTGGCATATAGGGCACTCTTCCACTCAGAAAGGAATACCCTACGGCAATTGTGGAACCTATGTTGCCTTTGCTTCAAGGTGTGACTCCACCAGTGTCTCCTTCTCACACTCCCTGATATTCCTTCACCTTTCCAACAGAAATTGGAAAGCCTTCAACTCTGCCACACAGGTCTTGTCTCTGCTGCCCTCCTCTGATCCTCAGTCCCAGGCTCAGGCATTCCCTGCAGCTGGAGACCTGCAGAGTCGCATATCTGTGCAGGAGGGCTGTCTAGGTCCCCACATGCCTTCTGGCAATTGCTTTTTGCCCAGTCATAACCATAGCTAGGGTCTCCTTCTGGAGGGTGATGATTACCGGCTGAATTCGCTTCTCAAGCCGGGAGAGGGGACCAGTTACCATCAACTGAACTCCTGTACTGGCAGAGCTCACAGCACCGGGCCCGCGCGTCCTCCGTCGCAGACTGCAACACCCTGAGTGACGCCCACGGGCTGCGGCTTCACTCCCGAAGAGCTTCTGCTCTGCCGGGCAGGTGTGGTCTCCTCAGCAGGCACCGCTGGCGCCGCGTTCAGCTCTGCCGCCTGGGGTGCCGGCTCGGCTCGCGCCGCCTCAGCAGCTCGCCCACAAGCTTCCGGCTCCCAGCACAGGCCGGCAGCTTTTCCCAGCTTTAAAAAGCCCCCGAAAGAACCTTCTGTCGGCCTTTTTTGCCCTCTGATCCCTTCCGCAGCGTGGGTTTAGCTACACCGGAGCAGGTCTCCTCCTCGGCGGTGATCGTTGGCGCTTTCAGGCCTGGTTTAGCTCTGCTGCCGGTTGGTGCAGCTCGCCAGCACAGGGCAGGCGCTTCCCCGCTTCCAAACGGCCCACGAAAGAGCTTACTGGCTGCACTTGCCGCCGCGATTCCCTTTCCCAGACATCTACTCTGGAGCTCATCGATGATGCTGCTGTTTCATCCTATTTCCAGTGCAAAAAGCAGAGGTCAGGTTTTTCATTGTTAACAATGAAAAGGGAATCTACAATACGAACTGGCTGGACTTGTTACTCTGTATCCTACCTTGTTTCCTTCTGCTTGCAGACACGGTAAGCTAAGGATTGTTAGTCCTCCTTGAAAGAAAGGTAGGTCAGAGAAGAAAGTAGCAATACAGAAGAATAGTAACAGTGATTGAGTAGCTTTGGTGATGTGAGATATGAGTAAGATGTGTAGAGCAAAAGCAATATTTCCTTCAGTGGTGCAATAATTTTGAGAGTAATTCTAATAAAGGATATATCTCAAGGTGACCCTTAAGTGAATGTTGCCTTTGAATTCCTCTTATAATCCTTCAAGAAAAGACACTAGATTTTAGCACTCCATAGCAGAAGGCTGTATTTGATGATGGCAACACCTTCCAAGCCAAAAGGCGTCTTGGATAGACAACAGACATAGCTATAGTGTTAAATCTTTTTGTTTCCTTTCCTAAAAGGTGGGCAGAGCAGACCAAAGTAGTAATTTTGCTTTTTTGTCTTTAAAAGATCCATACAAATCAGTGAAGCTCAGTATGGATAGAGTGAAGAGGAACAAAAATTCTGGACCTTATAATCTGGTTTTGCCATATCTTCTATGTTGAAAACCAAAGTTAGCTAGTTTGTTTGCCCGGTGTTCAGAAGACACACTGATCTGTTTGCTTCAGCGTTTGTTGGCTATTCAGAGGACTTTGTGTCACGCAGCAGGTAAAAGTTAGCAGAGCACACTAAGTCACAGTGTTCACACATGGGAGAATCACTGCACTGCAGCTGCTATGTTTGGGAAAGATAATGCTTTTACCACTTCATTGGCCCCCAGACTTAAACTAGTCAAGTTAAACCATTGCAGACTGAACTGCAGAAACCTTTCCTAGCAAGGGTCAGACTCATGACGAAATAAGTTTCTGTCATCATCCATTTCCAGGCTGCTTCTGTGAGATGCGTCTTCTGGAAATGTAGGCAAAGGCTGTAATTTTTTAAAATACTGTGTACTTTGGGAAAAATTGTAAGTCAAAGTATCTGATGAGGCACCTGCTGTTCTAATAGTTTGTGGGCAGGCAGTGCCAAGAGGCTAAAAATACAGCTTATACCTGCAAGGCAGAACATGCTACAGCATTTGGAACTCATTTTTGCTATACTATTGCACCTACACATAGCTTTAATTTTCGCATGAAGGTATAACTGTCCCAAAGGCAGTTCTGTCTTTAGAATTACCCACTGCTCTTTAATACCAAAGAGTTAAGTCTACTTGTAGTATTTTCATACCTCTTGTTATATCTGAACATAGATGAAATTGCCAGTAGTAAGAAATTCCTGAATATGAGTGTATAATGATTGCTTGCCTCTGAGGTGATGGTACAATGGTTCTTCAAGGAAGCATGAACAGTTTTCATGTTTTATACTTTTGTATTATTATATTCTCTAGCTAATCAAAATGATAGATGTAGATCTAATTTTTAGACTACCCAAATCCTACAAATGTTTAGACATGTTGCACTTAAGTTTGAAGGTTTTGTGGCATTATGTGAGCATAGTTTGAAGAAGTAGCTTTGGTAATCAGTAAGGAGAAAGGCATGGAAGCCACAGGAGACAGTTGTGCAGCAATGAAATAATATGTTGAAAAGTTTTGAACTCCTCTAGAAGCAGGGAGGACATCCTGTTTCAAACTGTATGGGATCCCAAAAACTCGGGATCTCTTCACTCTACAAATTATTGTATCTGCATCTTTGATCTGTTTGCTGTACTTGAGCAACTCCCCATGCAGCTCTTCATTAAGTAAGATCCGATTTACGTGTATAATTCAGTCATGCCTGATGATTTCAGTCAAATCCAAGGACAAGTTTCAGAGCCTAAACGAGGATTGGAGATATTCAGAGGATATGCTGTCAGTACAGAGAGCTGTCATGCTTGTTATTAAGAGAAGAAATAAAAACCAAAATTTTGTCTCACATTTTCCTTTTTTGCAATCATAAACCTTCAACATGTCATTTGAGTGCCACCTTCTTAAATCAGGCTGAATATACCTTGAGAAGTGCAAAATGCACTTAAGGCAGTAAGATTTCAAGGCGCTCAGCATCTCACACTACACATCCCACTTAATAAAAAATGTGCATACATCCTTCCAAAAAATAAATGTTACTGATTTCATCATGCACATTTCTTGTCTGCTCACAATTGCAGTCAAATCTGGTCCTTCACTGAATTAATGAATATCGCTGGAGACAGTCACTGCTGTTCATTCAAGAAACAATTGCTTTGCATAAGAAACAGTTACACTCATAAAATCAGGTCACTGGGACAGCAGCAGCTGCTATCCTAAACACATCTAACAGTGTGTGTTTATAAAGGGGAGAGAGTAAGCACAAAATACATGGCATTTCCCCCCAAACAGCTAAGTCAGAAAAATATATAAAGGGCTGAGTGCCAGGAGGATGGAGCCAGCCTCTTCTCAGTGATGCCCAGTGACAGGAGAAGGGGCAATGGGTGGAAGTTGAGGCATAGGAGGTTCCATGTGAACCTGAGGAGGGATGTTTTTCACTGTAAGGGTGACAGAGCACTGGAACAGGCTGCCCAGGGAGGTTGTGGAGTCTCCCTCTCTGGAGATATTAAAAAAACATCTGGATGCATTCCAGTGTGATCTGGTATAGGTGATCCTGCTCTGGCAGGGGCACTGGACCAGATGATCTTTCGAGGTCCCTTCCAGCCCCTGACATTCTATGATTCTACGATTCATCTTAAACAGTGGCTGAACCATTGTTTGATTTTCGCAGTCCAGGGAAATAAGTGGGTTTATATTGAATGACCACAGCAGTCAGAAGAAGACCATGTTGCAAATAATTGCCCAAAGCCTTCAGCTTTTTTTTAAATGTTTACAGTTTTTAGCCAACTCAGTTGATTGTTTCTGAAAGCTGTGGATAGCGTTTCAGAATTGTGATGTGGCTATGTACCAGGTCTTCAGAAAGCCTCCCAAAAAAACAAGAAAGTCAAGACCTTGGTATTTCTAATAATTCCAAAATAAGTAGGAGACCATCTTCAGTTGATGTAGAGAAGCTTTAAAAGGCAGAAATGTAATTCTGAATACTTCACAGCTAATGTAGTTCCAGACTTGTTAATCACTGTGTCTTGATGCTTAAGTGAGACTTACATTCTTCCCTCTTAATCAGTATTGGTTTCCAAAGTGTTTTGTGCATCTTAGCCCTGTGAGGGGAAAATGCGTGGTCATTTGAATGATGTACACCTCTATTTGGTGCATTCAGCAATAACACAACTAATCAGAGGTGCCCAAAAATCTAAAAACCAGATCCTGAAATCTGGAGTTTTACTTAAAAAAATAAATGCATAGTAAAATTCAGCTCCATTTATTTGCCTGATGGCTTTTAACCATCCAGGTTACAATCTAGTTATATTTTCAGGCTTTTGTAACCATAGGGGCTGAACATTTTCCTTTTTAAAACTGTAATTGAGACATCCATGTAGTCTTTGCCTCCAGGTACCAGAGTGCTGTGAATAACAACTTCTGAGATAAAAATCGCACAGGCTGACACCATAGACAATGAGTTGATCCCTTGCTTCAGTTCTTTATTATTTCTAATGTCAGGTGGCATTTCATAAAAGAAGCTACCAGCTGCTGTTACAGGAATGTGGCTCACATACAGGAGATATTAATAATAACAGCTTTAAAAAGAGGCTTTCTAAATAGAATCTGCCATATTTCAGTATCAAGACCTTACACCAGACAACTATAAAAAAAAATCTCTCCTTTACTGAAATTCTTGATCCTAGGAGCTGTATTGTTTTCTCTTGTGTGTAAAATAGGGACATACTTAAGTGATTTTGCTTGTGTTCCCCCACACAATAAAAACTGATGGAAGAGAATAATTCCTTTTAAAATATTATGAATTCTATGCTGTGTATATTAATATCCTTTAACAAAGCTCTATAGCTTCAGTTCCAGTCAGTTCTCATTCCTGACTTCCCAATTTCAACAGAGACAGAGGGAAAACAGATTTTGTGCTTCTGGATGGGGCTGCATGGCTTAGACCATGGATCATAATGACCATCCTAGGATAAGCAAAAGATCATCGGAGATACTTGAGAGATCCTTCCTAAATCTTCACAATCCCTTAAGGCAGGCAAAATGCTGTCAGGCTTCTGTGAAACTGTTGTGGACAGGACATCACAGTCAGACATCTCAAAAAATTGTTCTGAACAACACATATTTTGAAATAAGAACCATATTGTTTTCATCCTTACCCCTGCTTTTTCTGTATACATACAAGATCTCAGGCCAGGTTCCTCATTTGAAAGCAAGCTAATGGAAATAGCAAACTTTATTCTTAAAATTTTCCTGCATCTTATTCATGTGTCTTCTGTTGTCATTCTGCTTTCCTCCAACTATGAACAGATGGGGAACTTTCCATACCAAATGAAGACGGAGCTTTGGAGAATGGACAGCCTCTGGGCTCTGGGCAAGTGCTGAGCTCCAGCCAGGTATCCCTGCCAGCCCTAGCAGAACTGGAGTCAGGTCCAGCACCTGGGGAACCCTGCTCATATGAGGTGCTCCCAACCACCGAGATCATGGATGGGACAGGTAACATCTTGTTTACAAGCTATCTGAAACAGATTTTTTACTTCTAGTATTTGGTGTCTATCCCTGAGAAATCCTTATTGAAGGCAAAGATCTTCTGGTGGAGAAGGAGGTGACAGCATACAGATTGTCACTGGATGCTCTCTGAGAACTTTTGACGGACGAGGTATAGAAGTTGCCTCAACACAAATACTTGTTACACGTAAGGCAAATTCTCTGTCCTTTGTGAATGTTTAAGAGTAGGTTTTCTTTGGCTATGTCTCAGCTGTGCCAATGAGCTGTAGAGCAGAGAGTTGAAAATGTTTTGAAACCCTAGGCTACAAGGTCACGCCCTTTAGCTGCTGCATGGTGTTGGATGATGTTTACACCATGCATCTTTCAGGAGCCAACGCAACCAACTGGACTACCATAGACTAGACTCTACACTTCTTCCCCAGCCCACGCAGAGAGATAGCAACACTGTACATCTAGGTTAGCTCCTCTTTCTACATCACTTAATAGTGAGACCTGCAGACAAAGGCTGAGTGACAGAAAGCGACTGGTAGAAGTATTTGTCCATGATCCTGCACAGCTGTGCAGCCTCTTTGAAATGGAATAGGCCCCGTGAGGTTCTTCTACATTTATAGGATAAGTTTAAAGACCACCTGCTAACATATCCTGAGCAAGCTGTGGTGACAGTCCATCCGAGATGTGACGTTGTAAGGCTCTTGATTTGCGCTCAGGACGTGGGAATACGTCCCAGCCTGGCATAATGGAGTTGCCTTCTGTCAGAGGTAATAGGAAATTCAGCTGTTGTGTAGCTGTCTGTTACTCTTTCTCTTTTTCTCTCTTTCTTTCTCTGCTCCTTTCTGTGTTATATGATGTTTAAGTGAACTCTATTAGTCGTTCTGAATCTGCATTGCTGCTCTGCTTTTCTCGTTTACTGCGGCTGTACCCTCTGCTGCTTTGCTCGTAACGTTGTTGCGTCTATGATGTGGTTGTGTCCTCTAGTGTCTGAAGAGAGCCCCACATCCAATGAATCCGGCATCCTCCTGTCCCAAGATCCTACAGCTAAGCCAGTCCTGCTACTTCCCCCCAAAAAATCTGCTGCTTTCCCTGGAGACCATGAGGACACCCCAGTGAAACAGTTGTCCCTCCTCAAACAGCCCCCTGCCCTGCCTCCTAAACCTATTGCCAGGATTGCCAGCCACTTAACTGGTAAGTAGGTATTCCTGGACCCTTAGCACCACTGTTTCCCTTATAGGAAAAACCTGCCCTTACAGCAAAGTTCTCGGTGTCCTTTCTCCTTCTTTAATGCTGTTTGCACATGTTGTTGTGTGTACTGGTAATGTATCTGTGTTGTATCTTGGACAGAGATCACAAAGCATTTTCAGACTAACTTCATCAAGGTTCCTTCAGGGCACTTCCCCTCTCAGCTCTAATTACCTAAGACCGCTGCTGTGTTTCCTAACCCTCCTCACTCCTATTCATCAAGACTTACCATCACCACAAAAATTACAGGATGTGTTTTGATGGGAGAGGAAGTATCAGGAAAATGCTAGGATATCTTAAATGCTTTTAATGAGAAAAAGGGTGAGGACTGAGGGGAAAGGGAGAGTTTTGCTTTCTCATTTTACTCTCCGTTGCTCTCCCTTAACTACCATCTGGGCAGATCCCCCTGTATACACCTTTTATCTTTCCATACTTTTCCCTTTTACTTAGCCCCCTGATCCTTACACACACCATTCCATCTCATGGCTTCTTGCCATTTCGCTTCCCTGCTCACACTGCATGCCTCACTGCTCCCCCTTTCCACCCATGCTCTGGCTACTCCTCTCCCATTGGTGAGTCCTGATGACAGGTGGTTCCAGTTCCTCATGTCCAAGTTTGCAGTGTCCTTCAATTTATTCAGCAGTTTCTCTCTCACTGTGTGGCAGCTAGTAACAGTAGGCAACAGAAGCTCTTCTTTTGTGTTCAGATGTTTTTGTAAATGTCCAGGCTCTTTAGGATTCAAAGCTCTAGGTACATGTGGAACTTTGTGAGTACATTGATGGGTTTCCTCTCTCCAGTCTCTTATTTAGACCACTGAAGCAAAGCATGCTAGCATGCTACATTTATGCAAACCAAAAATGTTCCCAGGTGCTTGCCGGCAGCTTCTGAACAGTGTGCTCATAATTGTAGCTACCACCCAGGAGGCAGCACCGCAAAATCCTGAGTTCAAGACAAACTGTGGTGCAGCTCTGTACTAGGGCAGCTTCTCACTGGGTCAGTCTCCATGTGTTAATGATCTCCTGATCTTTTCAGGGCCAATGTGAGAAATGCTTAGCCCATGTTAATACGTTCTAGATCCTTTTTTTTTTCCTGACAGCTAAAACTCATTTTGTTTAGGCTATAATATATATCAGTAAAGAGCTCAGTAAGAAAGAACATGTTATGGATTTCTTTCATACCTCTATGTAGTCTCTTCATGTTTCTGTTTGGATGACCACACATTTTTGTTCTGTATAGTTTTTTTGTTCATTTTATGTGAAATCTCTTTAACTTCTCTGCCTACCAAAATCTACACATAATGGTTAGTATTTTGCCACGTGTTACAAACTCAACAGGCAGTTCTGAAGCTTGCAAAGCCAGGAAGCCTTTAGTTGAGGACAAAACCCTATGATCTCTTATAATGCTCTGTCCCATTTACAAGAAGCTGCTCAGAAATGAGCATAGAAGAAATAATAAAATAGAAATAGTGTAGGAGAAGCATAGGAAAAAAGTCAAATACTGGAAATCCTTCATTCAAAAGCCTTTCTTTTGTAAGAGATAGAGAAGACTCAAAGTGTGAGGGCTTCTGTTGTGGGTTTTTTTGTGTAAAGTAGAATCAGGGTCACTCTATCAGAATAAGTCAACTTCTTGGTGGTAATGATTTTCCAATGAAAGGGAAACACAATTGTGACTTTTCTTACTTTGTGGTATCTTTTAATGGTCTCTCATCAGTCCTAAATAAAGTCTGGTATGTACTTATAGACAGACTCTTGGATGTGCATATACAGAACCCTCAGGGAAAAGGAACAGAGATTCAGATTTAGTCATAGGGCACAAATTTAACTGACCCCTATTCCTAGTGGAACTGAAAACCACATTTATAGAAACCTTATAATACTTTTATAAGTATTAAACATATTCTTAAGGGTCCATTTACTTTAGTGGTCTAAAAGATATACAAGTTGTTCAGTGCCTTGTCTTCTGCACTGGCAAGTATTTTAGCCACGTGTGATCTCCAGAAATGAGCAATCAATCCTAATGAAGTACACTCATCAGTGAGAAGCAGAATTAATGCTATTCTTTTACTAATTACTCCAGAGACATCCTCATCTCATGTTTGAGAAAACAAGTAAAATCTGAATTCTGGCATTCAAGGTGAAGATTTTTTTGTTCTCGTCACATACTTATTTGTCTGGCAAAGGTTTTTTAAGAAGGTTCAAGGACAAATTAAGACATATTTGGTTTAACAATCTGGTAGCTCTGTTCAAAAAAGCTGTGAGGAGAAATACGATCTTGTGAAGCATTCAGCTACACATCTGAAAATGCAGAAGCACCTCAGCTGCTCTCTAAAGGTACACATATGCATATGTACCTATGTATAGGTACACAGATGTTTTATGCAAGCATACACTATAAAATCACTGCAGGGGAGGTCAGCAGGAAAAAAATAACTAAGGGGGGAAATGTTTCAAATACACAACTTCAAGAAAGAAAAGCTTTCTTTGAACCTGACCACCTTCTTGATGTGAACTTGTCTCAAACTTTTTTCCATAAAGGCACCAAGAGTGACTTGTATGATTTGGCAAAGGACTTAATGCAGGTTTTAGAAATGGAAAAGATATATTCCTCACCTCTGAAAGCATTTCTGAACTGTCTCAAACATCCATCTGCCTGTGCCAAGACAAAGATTGGCTTTTCCCTCAATAAGAAATGCACATAAAGGAGCAGGCCTAAAATAAACATGTAAGAGCATATGTAATTTTGGGGAGAATGAAAAGAAAAAATCTGTTTTAAAGGTGACAGGAAGAAAAAATTTCCTCTAGAAAATAAAAATCACACAACCTTGTCATGCTGTTTCTCAAGGCCAAGGTACCATGGAGAGAGGACAGTTCAGGAACAGGGACAGAGCCAAGAGCAGACTGCAGTGCAGCTGCTGGGAGTGGCACCACTGACACTGCAGAAGATGGTCCATTCCTTGCCTCACACCATCTTCTGTGCTTTTGATGATGCTGCCTCCACAAGGAACATCCCTATCACAGCACTGGATGTGCAAGTGCCCACACAGCCCTAGGAGACAGGCAAGACTAGGAGAAAAACATCCTAAATTGTTTTGATACTGGTGTTTCACCTCCTGATAAGCCTTATACTGATCGTTATTGTTAGACAACATTCATGGGCAGAATTTATTTAATCTTTTGATTTTTCAGTATCCACATGCAGAACCCAAGCATTTAAGACAACACTTGCAGCCTGCTTAATCACCTAGAACCAGATTTATTTGGACAACTGGGGTAAAGACCTCAGATTATCATAAAATCTTTAATGGCCAAAAGTGACAAGAAGACTGGTCATATCTCATGTGATAGACAACATACCCCAGTGGTGTAAAGCTCCTTTTGATCTTGGTTCATTAGCCTGTTACTTCTCACCAGCACAGATCATGTTTTCTGAAATGAATTAGATATTTTCCATGTGAAAAACTAAATCACCAGTAAGGTCCTGAAAAGAGAGCGCAAAAGGTGTGCTACTAAGCTAGGATTTCAATAACATCTGAGTGCTTTGGAGCCCAAATTTATCCTAATACAGTAGGTTGTAGTCTTGGTCATATCTGGCCACTCAGCTATTAGATTTAAGCTATGAAAAACTTTTCACATTCTTTGCTTTCTTCATTCAATATTTTGAGGAGAGGCATAGCACCATTTTTGTTCTGGGACTGTCCTTCTGTGCTCAGGAACTACCAGGGTAGGAAATATTAAAAGTCCCAAATCAGTTGTTTCTGATAATGCATACAAACCGAGAATGAGGTTTGGGAACATGGATGCCTGTGATCTTTCCACAGCACAACTGGTTTTTACTTACAGCATTATGAAAGTATTTACAGATACAATTTCTGTAATAAATATTCTCTGCAGTGTTCTACAACACAACTGTCACATGTCTCAGAAAGGTCCTCTATAAATGAGCCCAAGACACTATCCACAAGCTTTCTTCTGTGTCATCTTACCTCCTGCTGCCTGTTCTGGCAAGCTACACTCCTGAAGACAGATTACATTCAAGTGAGGGCAGCAAATAATACTCTTTTCGCTGTGTGCTTCAGGGAGAAGCAACAGAGCAAAAGCAACGTCCCTTCAGCAGCATCCTCCAGGTTCTCATGGGAAATTGGATCCTGATGCAGTTGATTTCTCCATACTTCTGCCTGCTGCTACCCAGAGGGGAGTACCTCAAACATGCAGGCATCAGGAAATCATCTCATCTTTCAAACTCCCCTCAAAGCCCTCCATGGAAATTCATGTAGAGCTGTATTTTTCCACCTTTAGGCTAAGCATGCTTTGTGTGTGTTCTCCAAATTCAACTTGAACCTTGGATGGATATGTGGTACAGAAGAACAGCAAAGATTTTCTGTCTGAAATCTTCCCTGAAGACATGACTGCATATCTTGCTGTAGTCAGCAGGAGATGCATGGCAAATCTTTGAGAATAGTTTTAAACTCAACTTTATAAATCTGCTCAAAACTCATTGAAATGAGGAAAGAAACTCCTGTTTTTCAGGTGCAAGCGATTCCAGAAGAGAAAACCTGAAAATTTGAAAAGTTACTTGTCCAAATGCTACCAGCAAGTAGCAGGCACATCACCTCATTCCCAATGTGGAGATCTCTCAGTAGGCCATACTGGGTTTTGCACAGGTTTTCCCATTATTTTCCAGAATTAATTACTTGGATGGATTATAAAGAGTAACTCACTAACTTCGAGTTTTATTACTTGTCATTGTATATAGTATGACCATTCAAGGTCATTCAAGTAGGAAGGAACCTCAGCATGTCTTCAGTCAAACCACTTGCTCAAAGCCTTATCCAGCCAGATCCTGAAAACCTTGAAGGATGCCAACTTCACAACCTGTCTAGGCAAATGCATTTCACTATTTGGTTCTTCTTATGGTGGAAAATGTTTTCATTGTAGTCCAATCCAGAACCTCTCATCTCCTCTCACCATTCACAACTGTAAAGAGCCTGGCTACACCATATTGGTAACCTCCTCATAGTACTGGAGGGCTGTGGTTAGGTTCCCTCCCACAAGCTGTCTTTTTTCCAAGCCAAAACAGCCTTGGTACCTCATCTTCTCCTCACATGTCAGATGCTCCTTCCCTTAACCATTGTGGTGGGTATCTACTCAACCCATTCTAAGTTTATGATGTTTTAACTTGGGGGCCTAAAGCTTGACACAGTAATGCACATATGGTCTGAGGAATGCCAAATCGAAGAGGAGTAATCCCTTGATCTCCTTCCTGTGCTTCTATTCCTACAACCCAGGAAGCTATTGTCTTTTCTTACTGTTGGGGTACAATGCTGACTCCTGTTTGGTATTACAAGATGTCAAGAGTTTTTCTCTTGGTGGCAGGACAGTGAACACAACCAGCACTGCCCACAAGCCCAGCATTCCCAGCCATGCCCTCTTACACCATGCAGTAGTTGTGCTGGTGGAGGATTTGAGGATATTCATGACCTTTTCTAGCAACCCTGTTGGAGCAGTATTTGCTGCCATGCAGCCAGAACTTCTCAACATTGTGTCTGCAGCAGGCATATGTGCAACATGTACTGACCAACTCTATAGCAACGTTCAGTGGCTGGGAAGCATTAGGCTGGTGTAGTGTGCAGCTCCAGTGTCCCCACAAACACATGAGCAAACCTTCTGTGCAGTGAATCAAAGTATACTTGTCCATCCCCTGAAAAACCCAAAGTGAACTGCAACAACTATAGGAATTAGCAAAATCATAGAATAAAATGGTTTGGATTAGAGGGAACCTTTAAAGGTCATCTAGTCCAACACCCTGTGCAGTGAGCAGGGACATCTTCACAGAATCACAGAATGTCCGGGGCTGGAATGGACCTTGAAAGATCATCCAGTCCAACTCCCCTGCCAGAGCAGGATCTCCTATACCAGATCACACAGGAATGCATCCAGGCAAGTTTTGAATATCTCCAGAGAGGGAGACTTCACAAATCCTCTGGGCAGCCTGTTGCAGTGTTCTGTCACCCTCACAAGGGAAAAATTCCTACTCATGTTTACATGAAACTTCCTATGCCTCAACTTCTACCCTTGCCCCTTGTCCTGTCATCAGGCAAGACCAAGCAGAGCCTGGCTCCATCCTCTTGGCACTCAACCTTTACATATTTATAAACATTAATGAGGTTACCCCTCGGCCTCCTCTCCAAGCTAAAGAGCCTCAGCTCCCTCAGTCTCTCCTCGTAAGAGAGATATTCCATTCCCTTAATCATCTTTGTGGCTCTGCACTGGACTCTCTGAAGCAGCTCTATGTCCTTCTTGAACTGAGAGGTGCAGAATTGGACACTACTCCAGATGTAACCTCACCAGGGCAGAGCAGAGGGGGAGAAGAACCCTTCTTGACCTGCTAACCACACCCCTTGTAATACACTGCAGAATGGCATTGGTCCTCCTGGCCACAAAAACATCTTCAACTAGATCAGGTTGCTCAGAGCCCCATCCAACCTGACCTTGAATGTTTCCAGGGGTGAGGCATCTCACCCCTCTATGGGCAACCTGAGCAGTGTTTCAGTGCCCTCCCTTAATTGTAAAAGATTGTTTATCTAGTCCCATTGTTGCATCACAATTGGCTCTGGTAAAAAATCTTATCTTTCTTATAGGCCCCCTTATATTTCTTATAGGCTCTGATAGGCTCCAGTGCAGGCCTTCTCCAGGTTTAACAACTCCATCTCTCTCAGCCTGTCCTCATAGAAGTGTATCCTCACATCATTTTTGTGGCCCTCGTCCGGACCTGTTCCAGCAGGTTCATGTCTCACCAGAGTGGAGCAGAGGAACAGGATCGTCTGCCTCATCCTGCTGGCCATGCTTCTTGTGCAATCCAAGATGCACTTGGCCTTCTGGACTGCGAGCACACAAAATATATCTATTCTAGAGGAGTAAGGGCTGATCTGTTAAGCACAGGTCTGGTGTGCAGCAAATACTGTGACATCCACAACTGTCTTCAAAGTAATTATCATCAGCAGTGGGATGGTTTATGTATCCAACATCTCTTTTATCAATTCTGACAGAGTTATTACTTAACCATGCACAGTGCTGAGTGGTCACAACCCTGCTGGGAACCAGTATCTTGCAAAATTGCTCATTATTCTCTTGAATGTGAAGCACCTCAGCCAAAAGAGATTAATCAGACTTGCACATCTGGCTTCACACAGTTTGCTTCTCTTCTGTCATGAGTGCTTTGTGCTTTGATTTAAGATGCTGGTAGTGTTCCACTGAGAAGACACTTTCTGTTTCCTTGTTCATATTTCCACTGTCCAACTTCTTATTTATCTAGAGATGTCCATGCCTGATGGATATTCCATGCTGGAGACAATAACTGTTTCCACCCCTGATTCATACATCACATACATTGTGAACTTAAAACAGACAGACAAGTTGTTCTCTCATTTACTCCAGACAAAGGTAGAGCAGTTTCCAACAGCATGCCTGGAGCACATGGATTTGTGCAAGCACTCACTGATCTGACCATGCAGTAAAATCTGCAGTACAAGGTTTCTCTTGCTGATGTCAATGCAGATATATTGAGTGAATGGATCAAACTGTCCTCTCATTTAAGTAATTTCTTTTATCCTGTTGTTTTTCTTTTAACAGGCAAGTCAAATTGTCCCAGAGGTGAAGGACAGACAAGTAGATTGAATGCCTCTGGTTCATTTTCAAGGCTCTATTTAGGGCCAAAGTCAGACAGGCTCAGGTGAAACACAGTCAGTCTGAATAATGCAAGATTTTTGGCAGGTGTCCCATGGAGTTAACCCAGCACTGATACCGCTGGAAACACAATATGGGGTGTATTTCTTTAAGTGGAAACTAAAGGTCCATACTGTTGTGGTGAAGAGCGGGAAACCAGAGTATGTACATCTAATTCATGATGGGCTATGTGGCTACTTGGGGATAATTAAGCTAGACTTGTTCTCCTTTGCAACTCAATGATCCAGTGCCTGTTTCACAGCTCTACAAGATCAGTGCTTGCATGGGAAAGGAAAAGAACTTTTCACTGTATTTTAGAAGAAAGACAGAAGCATCCTTGTTTGCTTTATACCCAAAGCCTTTGGCATATTAAACTCACCTCCAAATTATTGCTCTAATCTTCAGGATCACAGAAGGCAGCAAACCCAATCAACACTTAAAGAGTTATTCTTTTGTCAGAAGCAAGACATGCCTGCAGTTGGAATCTGTTTGAATTCACCGTTAAGGATGTCTCCTCTGTGTCATACATAGTGTGGTCAGGCATCTGGGCACAGGCCCTGTCAGATGAAGACTTTAATTGAGATACAGCAGAGGAGGACCAACAGTCAAACCCACGCTTTTCAAAATGGAAATGCAGATCTCAGTGCAATCTTTGTAATTCAGGACCAGCTCTAGAAGTGAGATTGCCTGGAGTGCAAACATGTGAAAACACTTTATTACTACAAATCCCATAGAGACCTTATTTTCAGGGGTCTATATAATTTACTCTTTCTGGTATTTACCTTTCTTTGAAGAAATGTGTTCTTTTATGCAGGATACAAAGAGCAAATAGACACAGATAATGCACGTGTCAGGGTAACTTGGAGATCTTCCTGTGCTTGAATAGAAAATCCTCAAATTCTTTTTTTATTACTCCTTTTTGCTTTAGAGGAGACAATAGTGCCTTGTGCTATGGCAGTCCTATGAGTTAGATTTCAGCTTCGTTAGAGCCATCAGAAGAATTTTTGCATTCAAGAAGCATGTCAGGTGCTTTGCAAGCCAAAACACTTGATTCTGCTCTCCTGAACTCTCTCACTTTGGAATTCTAAGGGACTGGAAATACATATATAAGACTCAAAATAGTTGGGAGAATCATTTGGCAGAATCATTTGGTATACAGGAGTTTGGCACTTGGCCCCCTGAGGTCAAGGAAGGAGCCTTGAACTCAGGAGACAGCCTGGTGGGACTTAAGGACCCTAGGGATTCCCTGGCAGCAGAGGCAGCAGAGACATCTGGAGACAGGGGCAGGTTTTGAAGCCCTGGAGATGGCCAATCAGGATAGATGGCAACTGCTTGGCAGCAAGGTGTGACACTATAAAAGACTGCTTAGAAGCCTGCTTGAGAGACTGCCTGGGTACCTTCTGCTGGGAAAGGGGGTGGTTACTACCTGCCATGAGGAGCCACTCCCTGCCCTGCTGTGCTCTGGTTGGAGAAAGAGACAGTTGCCGCCCTGCACCCTGTTTGTGTCATCACTGCCTGACCACCACGGTATTTATTTGCAGTCTGCCAAATAAACCTTTTTAGGCACTTGACTCTGTTAGAGTCTTAGTTCTGCTCTCCAGAATGTAGTCACATTCAAGGTCCAGTTGGGCATCCCGTTGGACCGTGACAGCAATGTAGTAAGACCACTTTCCCTCTATGCCAGTATTTTATCTTTGCATACCTCTCTTAGGTGTTAAACCTCTAAGCTCTTTGAAGAAAAGAAAGACTTCTGTCAGTGAATTGTTCCTAGTGCAGTAGAAAAACTGGTATGAGTTGGATGCTGTGGATGCAATGAAGCTATGGCTAATACTAAAAAATAATCTAATAATGTATTAGTGCTTGGTTCCATGCATGATCTTTTTCCACATTATGGTCCTTAATAATTTTCAGGTGTTAGTGCTTGGAAGACCTGGTGCCAACCTTGTGCACCCTGGTTATTAGATGTGAATACTGCCCATAATCGGCCAAGAGGGAGGAGAGAATAAAGGGAGCAAAGGGAAGGATAGTTAATGCTAAATAGAACCATCTGGAAAAATATTTGAGAAATCTTGCATTGTTCAAGGGAGTGATGACCTTTGAAACCTGGAAGGCAGCTCTCACTCTCAAGCTTTCCTAGGTCGAAAGATCCTGGCCCTTCAGTTCTTTTAGCATGTTGCAGCAAGAAGAGTGAACTGAAGCAACAAGAAGCCGAAGCTGCATTGCAGAGCCAAATACCTGTGTATTAGAGGCTGGAAAGGGCCTGTGCTGCCTCCTGAATGCAGCTGCAGCTCACAGCATATATATATATATGTATATATATATATATGCTCTTGGATTCCCTGTTAGCATATGTTGTGGCCATTTCCCACATCCATCTTGAGAACTACAAGCTCTCACATTAACTTTTTATCCCTTCTGAAAACATTTCACAGTGCATCTCCAAAAATCTCCATCCTGCTGCTGAGTCATAAGCAGAAAAATTTGCTTGTAGACCTTGCATTGATTTCCTATAGAAATCAAGGGAGTCTGCCTGGCAGGTCAGCTGCCTGATTCAAGAAACATGCCTAGAGTTAAAAAGGGTTAAGATTCAATGCATGAGTCCAGAGAAAAGCATCATCCGAGTCTCCTGTAAAAGAACACCTTAATCCTAACAATCTTCTGCATTTTATCATGTTACCCTCCTGTACCCTTCAATTTTTCCAGGCCACTCCTGTTTAATAATAAAAAAAAATATTTATTTTCTCTTTTACTGTGTAATGTATTTTTTAACACCAGATGCTTTGCTTGTTACAAAGCCATAAGAAATGTGACTTGCAGTAATTGCACTGCAGTGGCTGAGAAGGATCAGGAATCCCTGAGCTTTTGCACCAGCCTGATGGTAGTGAGTCATCCTGTAACTTCAGACACCGAATTGTTCTTCCTGTGTGCCTGTTGAGTAGGAGACATTGCACTTATCTTACAGGGCTGTTTTGGAGGATTAGGCCTTTAAAACATCAGCGTGACACAAGCCTTGTTAAGCATTGCCTAATGTGTTTATTAAGTGGCAAGCACAGCCCAGGGATGGTGTTAGTGAGATGTGACAGTGCTGCAAGACAACAGTATTTTTTTCAAAAGACCCTCCTGATCAGACACTGTACAGTTGTCTGTCACAGCAGGGAGGGGGTGCACGTGTCCATGTTGACTAGCAACCTCAGTACCTGCTTGCCCAGGCAGGTAACTCTGATCACCTTACTGACATGAAAATTAACACCAGGGCCTCTCTTTCTTCTGTTTTAGATCCTGGCGCTCCTGTGAAACTGCCTTGTATGCCAGTTAAACTGTCACCTCCACTACCTCCAAAGAAAGTCATGATTTGCATGCCTTTAGGGGGGGCAGACCTCTCTCTCTCATCCTATTCCACACAGAAGAGCTCTCAGCAGCCTTTGACCCAGCACCATCACACTGTCCTGCCATCCCAGTTAGCAGCACACCAGCACCAGCTCCAGTACGGCAGCCACAGCCAGCACCTGCCCTCTGGGTCCAACACGTTGCCCATTCACCCTTCAGGGTGCCGGATGATAGAGGAACTCAACAAAACACTAGCCATGACCATGCAAAGGCTAGAAAGGTAATGGATCAACTCTTTTGATTACATATTGATGAATCATTTCTTGCTAACCTCTGTATCAATGTCACCACCAGAGTTATGCTGATAGTTTTTCAATGAGGCTTCTCCTCTGGAGTGCAACAACTTCAGGGTAGACTCATTGCTGAAGAAACAGAGACAGGGAGAGAGCGTTTCCAGACTTGTTTGACAAATTTGTGGCAGAAAGGAGAAAAAGCCCAAATTTCCTGAACCCCATTGCCCTGTGCAAGGTAGCAGATAATACAGCTAATGGAGAAGATGTTAACTGGGCATGACTATCTTGCAATACATACTGCAGAGTGCATAACTGCTGAGCTCTGGTTGAGCGAAGAATTGCCAAAAGTGGATGATTCAGAAATGAGCAATAAAAAGCAAATGTGTCACTCAGCTGGGGCATCTGATTAGTATTACCAATTAGCTCGAAACAACCCATGGGGACTTCCTACAAGTTACTCAGATGGGTTTTAAGATCCTACTTAAATCATTTCAGTTACTTTAAACTAAATTACATGTTTCATCTTAAAACCAATATTTAACCCATTCCACAGAGTCTACTTTCTTAGCCATTTGCTTATCTGGAGGAAGGCAGTACCTTTGATCAGAAGTGCTCTACCCACTTAGAGTGTTTTTTATTACTCACAAGAATGTGAGTATATCTGAATGCTGCTCCAAATAGTCTAAGCGTGCTGTATAAATGCAGACTGTCCTCAAAGACTGCAAGATCACCAAGCTTTGGAAAATATGTTTCATTTTGCAAGAGGAAGATTGAGCAAGTCCCACAATAGGAAAGGTAGTCCCAAAAATTACATGTTCTGTTTAGTATCCAGGGTAGCTTTACAGCCAGATTGTTTTAGGGGCATCAGATCATCCTTCTGTTAGACAGGAAGGGAAAATATTTGGTCTAACAGATAAAATGCCTAATAATTTGCCCTAATACCTCTTTATGATAGTTACCTTCCGTTATATTGCATAGTTGAAAATAATTTGATCGGAGATGGCAGATTCTCCTTGAATGAAAAACAGTTGGGGGACCACATTGCCAGCTTATTTTAGTACCAGGACACTGAGACCTCTGTGGTTACATCAGGGTGGCTAATGTTTCTGCACCATGGGGGAGTTCTCTTCTGGAGAGAAACTGCCAGACCTATGAGGGAAATTCCTATTACCATCAGTTAAAAGGGTTATAGCAGTAGGCTTGAAAAGATCATCTATGCCCAGCAACAACACACATGGCTAGCAAGGCATCTGCATCATCCCCAAAGCATGGTACACCAAGCACAGAGAGTGACCATTGTCTCCCAAAGGCTCCTTTGAGGATGTACTGCTCAAGCTCTCCCCAGCATAGGTCAGACGTCTTTCTGTCTGGCTCACGCTGTGTGCAGATGGCACTTTGTTATCCTGAGCCCAGTGACATCTCTCAGAGTATGACTCCACTGCTACATCTGTTACCCCACAGCGATGAATGCTCCAATTTCTAGGCATTCATCATGTTTATGTCTACAAATACGTTTAACTGATTTAAAGCAGGTAATGCTGTTTGGTTGCCACTACTAATTTGAAGCTGAAGCTCTCCGGCTTGCTAACAACTGTGTAAGCAGGGATTTATTTCCCAATATGAAGGGATTGGCTCCCTTTGCAGAAAAAAATAAGACAAGCTTATGGAACTAGTGTTTCACATTTAAAATGAAAATTAATCCTAGTTCATGATACTGCAGATGGTTCATTTTTCGTAGCCTTTTTGCATCGATTAACTATTATTTCATCATGAGATAATCTACTGAGTTCTTCAGTTATTCTCTTTATCAAAACAAATCAATAACATTTGCATTCACAAGAGAAAATAGGGGATGACCTACAAGGGATGACTGTTTCCTGTGCTACAGCAATCGTTATTTTCATAGTTTTTAGAAGTATAAGTATTTAAAAGTATTTGCAGGTCTACGAAGGTGACACTTGCAATGAAATTCTTAGATTGCTTTTTCAAACCATGTTGTAGTCTTAGTGGATTTCTGGCTTTTCTTGAAGATTGGTGCAGATTTTTAAAATATATGTATTTAACTTGCACCAAAAGCCAGTATTTTCTAGTACTTCTGACGGTAGGGTTTCTTTTCCCTTAATTATATAAAATCTGGATTAAAGCCAACAGAAATCATACTGCAGTATTCCTTATTGAGCACATCAGCCCAGAAGTCTTAAGGATCTGTTAAAACTGCAAAGATTCTAGATCTGCTTTCTACTGTTTAAAATTTGGTAGTGTGCTCACATCCGATGCATGCATTGGATATTCAGTGACATCCTGAGCTTTACTGTTCCTTCCAATGTAACAGTGTACTGGGCCCCTGCTGTTGGGTCAGTAATCTCAAGGAGATGAGAGAGGCTGACAAGTCTCTGAGGCAATTTCTGGGGAATGCTAAGCTCATTGGCAACATTTATTTTTGCTGATCTCAGTCTTTTATCTCCAAAGAATCCTACGACTGTATAGAATAATGGCCATGATGCTGCAGTAAGGATGCCACCAACTCTGCTAATTTGGGGCATTGTTTAGAATAGTATTTTATTTTTAATAAGGGAGGATCATGTAGACAAGTATATATCAGTCTTATGCTCTACATTTTTTTTCTTTTTTTTCCCCCAGGAATTTTATTTTTCGTCCCTGTGTATAGTTGCTTGATGCAGTGGAAGCTTCTCAAGTCTGTTAAATTCCATTGATGTTCACCAAATCCATAACCAGTTTTCATCAGTTCCACATTTTGCCCAGTAAACTTTTCACAGACCTTATCACAAGTACTTGGGCCCCTCCACTACAAGAAGGACATTGAGGTACTGGAGCATGTCCAAAGAAGGGCATAAAACTAGTGAAGGACATAGAGCACGTCTTAGGAGGAATCGCTGAGGGAACTGG
>VWYK01048831.1:0-10034 GCA_013399775.1 Semnornis frantzii
TTTTTTTTCCTTTTAACTTACAAGTGATGAAATAAAAAGTATCACTTACTACACACAAGCAAAACTTTCCATAAATAGTATTCTGAACTCTGAGTCCCTCTCTCTGGAGATAGTCAAAACCTGCCTGCACACATTCCTGTGTGATCTGGTTTAGGAGATCCTGCTCTGGCACAGGTGTTGGGTTGGATGAGCTTTTGAGGTCCCTTCCAGCCCCTGACATTCTGTGATTGTTATTTCCACCTGAAAAAATGTTTTCAGTAGTTTCATATGATTTTTAGTCAAACTACCCACCTAACTTACCTACAATCTTCAGCTTTTGCAGAGAAAAATGAACTGGTTCATGAATCAGCACATTTATTCCTCAAAGTCTGCAGCATCTCCTAATGTGAAATTTCAACCTGTGACAGGTTATGGATTAATGAAAAGCATAGAACAAAACACAAGTAAGATTTAGGAAATGCGCTTCACGTAGGTTTGAATCAACAGCCAACTTGAAGCAAAGAAAAAAAACTTAGAAAGCAAAGCGAGAGGTTTGTTGTGTGCCATCACAAAAACATCCAGGTTGGCAAAGCCCCTCAGGATCACCAAGTCCAATCTATGACTCTCATCTACAAGATCCACCTTAAACCACATCCCTAAGCACCACATCTAAGTGACCCTTAAACACATCCAGGGTTGGTGACTCAACCAGCTCCCTGGGTAGCTCTTTCCAGTGCCTGCCCACTCTCTCCATGAAAAACTTTTTCCTCTGTAGCTATGAGACTCAGCTGATTCACAGACTGAAACAAAGATACATTATTAATAATGCAATGTGGGAAAAAAAAGAGAGGAAAAAAATGGTACATGATGGCAAATCTTGCACTTTGTGCTTCAAACAACAATTAGTGAGGTTTGGAGAGTTTGGGGCTTTTTGGTTTTTTTCCATCCAACAAGCTTTTCCAACACATGATTTACTCCTCTGTGGTTCTCACCATGTTTTTCTGGTCATGCTATTTCATTCTATTGGAAATTACTTACAAGATATTGCAGTGACAGGACAAGAGGAAATGGGTTTAAACTGGCAGAGAGGAGATTGAAACTGGATGTTAGAAGGAAGTTCTTTACAGTGAGGATGGTGAGACACTAGCACAGTGGTTGTGGCTGCTCCCTCCCTGGAGGTGTTCCAGGCCAGGTTGGATGAGGCCTTGAGTGACCTGTTCTAGTGGGAAGTGTCCCTGTCTATGGCAGGGGAGTTGGAACTGGAATGAGCTTCGAGGTCCCTTCCAACCTTACCATTCTATGATTCTATGATTCTAAATAATTTTGGTTATCTTAAGAAAGTTCTTGATTTGAATTAAATTTTAAAAAAGAAATCCTACAAACATGGAATTATCACTTTTGTTTGGGCTGTGGGGTTTGGGGTTTTTTTGTTGTTTTTTTGTTTTGTTTTGTTTTGTTTTTTGTGTTTTTTTTTCCCTTGAAGCATCCTTCAGTCATGCAACTGCTGCAACTGTTACCAATATTAACAGCTTTCAAGACAAGTTTTAAGGACAGACCACTGAAGATTATTTTAATTTCATTTTAACTGAACTTGCTGAACTGCTGAACAGTTCTCTTCTTTAACATATCTTTATCCATGCTGCTATTTGTCTATTTGTTGTGGAACTATTCCTGTAGAGTCTTGATGTTCTCTACATTTTCATGATGTGATTTGACCTTGGCTGGCCACCAAGTGCCCACCAAGCCAAACTTTCTCTCCTTCCCCTTGGCAGGACAAGGGGCAAAAAATATGATGAAAGGCTCATAGATTGAGATAAGGACAGGAAGGTCACTCAGCAATTACTGTCACATGCAAAATACACTCAACTTGGGGAAAATAACTGAATTTGTTACCAGTCAAAATCAGAATAGGATAGTCAGAAATAAGATTTAATCTTAAAACATCTTCCACTCACCTCTTCCTTCTTTCCATGCTCAGCTTCAGCGCCAACTTCTCTACCTGCCCTCTGTGACCGGCCCAGGGAGATGGGGAATGGGGGTGGCAGAACGGTCTGGGTTGGAAGGGATCTCCAAACACCATCTAGTCCAACCCCCTTTGCAGTAAGCAGGAGCATCCTCGACTAGATGAGGTTACCCAGAACCCTTTTGAGCCTCACTTTGAATATCTCCAGGGATGGGGCTCCAACCACTTCCCTAGACAACACGTTCCAGTGTTCCACTATCCTGCAGTTGGAAGTGACCTCCAAAGGTCATCTAGCCCAATCCCCCTGCAGTGAGTAGGGACATCCTCAGCTAGATCAGGTCACCCAGAGCCCTGCAGAGCCTCACCTTGAATACCTCCAGGGATAGAATCTCAACCATCTCCCTGGGCAACCTGTTCCAGTCCTCAACCACCCTCATATTAAAGAACTTTTTCCTAACATTCGATTTTTATCTACTTTTCTCTACTTTCAAAGCATCCCCCCTCATCCTCTCTCTGCTGGCCTTCCTAAATAGTGGCAACTTAGAGAGGTTCAGCAGTTATATAATCAGCATTATGTTGAAAGATGATTGCTCCTCTCTAGAAAGAACAAAATGTGCCTACTCTGGTTATCTAGGTTTTATATTGATGAAATAATAACAACCAAAAAACAAAAACAAAACAAAACAAAAAAACAAAAAACAAACCCAAAGCAATTAAGGTACTTTTAACTGAATTTGAACTCTTCAGTGCTTTTCTAGCAAAATTTGTGCACAGATCATTCAACTTTATCTTGGTTTACTGCTTCTGGATAAAACACCTTCCATTATCTAATTTCCTTTTAGCTTAACCCTGTGCCCACAAGTTTAGAATTCATTTATTTGTTCTTTGTGGCTATGCTCATTGTCTTTCCATGCAGGAAGAATTCTGTTTCTTGTTTATAAAGTGTACCCATGACAAAGAGATGACCGTAGCGGTCTAACAAAATCAAGAAATCTAAAGTGAAAGCAGCTAACATGTCCTTGCCACCTGCCACTATATTAAACTACATTAAAAGAGGGCAAGAAGATGGCACTGCAGTGAGGATTATGGATGAAGTGCCAGGCATTATTTTAAATCTTCTTATCTTCTGTCAACTTAAATCAAATCCTTGAAATGTAGTGGTGCAGAGAATAGGGAGGTGGCTCTGTGAACACCCTAAATTAAAGACATTTCCTTTTTTCTGTGAAGCAGGATAATTTCTGGTACTTATTCGGAGCAGTATCTGTTAAATGTGGGAACAAATGTAAGATTTTACTACTCCTGCAGAGCCAGCTACAGCTGAGTAAAAGTGGAGGCTTCTGTGCAGAAATAACCAAGCTAACACTGACTGGAGTCTAAGGCAGTTGGAAGCAATGATCCAATTTACTGACGTCCTCAGGTTCCCTAGGTGCCACAGCTGACATGGAATGAAGGTAATGTAACTACACAGCTGTCACCAAGGGAATGAGGAAATCCGTGGGGTTGCAAAAACACACACAAGGGTATTATTTGACCCCGAGAACCTTTACTACAAAGAATGAAAAAGGAGATCATAAAAGATGGATTTTGATACTTCAAGTTGGATGGAGACAGAAAACAAAAGTGTAGTTTCGTTAGCATGCTCTGCTCATCACCAGATCTTTTGGAGCCAGGGTCACTGCCACCTGTCAAAACACATCATGCCCTTACAGAGGAATTGGAGGCTGCTCAGGAGAAGTTAGTCTGACAGTGAGGATTGTCAGCACACTGCCCACTTTTATGGCACACACACAGTTACCTGGTGACATTCACAGACTGTCCTAAGGGTTTGTGGTCTTTGTACCACACAGGAAGAAAGCCTTGTGTTCAGGAGGGTGAATTGCAGAAAATGACACATGGAGCAATGAACATCTGTGCCAGAGGATACAAAATGATGAGAACACATATAATAAGGTGTACCTTTCTTTAAGAGTTAGATACTTCCCTCCAGGCCAGCACAAGTTGTCTGTCCCCAGCAGAAATTCAGCCTCTGAGCTGAGTGTCTGTGAAAATTCAAACTCAGACTGGGTCCTCTTCCATTACTACCTAGGGCAATGGGATTGATTTAAGCATTAGAGACCTTGTAGTACCCTTCCAGTATCCAAAGGGAGGATACAGAAAGGCTGGTCAGGGACCATTTACAAGGTCTTGTAATGACAGGACAAGGAGAAATGGGTTTAAACTGGCAGAGAGGAGATTTAAACTAGATGTGAGGAAGAAGTTCTTTACAGTGAGGCTGGTGAGACCCTGGCACAAGTTGTCCAGGGAGGTTGTGGCTGCTCTCTCTCTGGAGGTGTTCACGGCCAGGTTGGATGAGGCCTTGAGCAACCTGTTCTAGTGGGAGGTGTCCCTGCCTATGGCAGGGGAGTTGGAACTGGAATGAGCTTTGAGATCCCTTCCAACCTAAACCATTCTATGATTCTATGATTGTAATGTAAGGAATTTTGAGGCAGGAAAAATCCTTTCCATTAAATATTTTGTAGCTAAAACAAAAAAATATAGAGAAAAAAGGCATAGGAAAAATTACTTTGTAGCCTATGCACAGGGAACTTGGTTATGAAGACAATGACTAAATTCATATACCCTCTTAATTCATTCCATTCCTACTCTGCCTAATGTTTGCAGGTTCACTCTTTCCAGCAAGTAACTATTACTTTTTTCTTCCCAAGCACTATGGGGCAGTCAAAGATATTGGATCCCAGAAAATACTGGTTGGATTTTTTTCAGTGAATTTAGACTTCCTTTTGTTTTGTAGACGGATTTTTTTTTTCCTTAATTTCAATTTTCAGTCCCACTGTTTCATAGGAAAATATGCACTTTTCCAAAACAATTAAGTAAATTAGTAAAGTTTAACTCTGTAAGACAAGATAATAAATACTAATGATTTTCTCCTCCCCCTCCCCCTCCCCAATATATTTCTATTTGGAGATTAAGATGCTTAGATATAATTTCTCTAATGTTTTGACACCAGATTATTGCTGAGTTTCCAAAAGTCCCTCATGATTTCACTGTAAATCCATGCAACATATGCCTGAATGAGACAAACTACAAGATTAATATCTGAGAGGAGTACTTAAACATGCAAAGATTTTCAGCAGGAGGTGAGGATACAGAGAATCCCATGGGTGGGATTTTTGCACTCTTGAGAAGCATGTCTGAAAACCTGTCTCAAAGAGGAGACATTTCTTATAGCCCTGATTAAAGGTTAGATTCTCTCCAGAGTCTTTCTCCTTTGCACCTGCTACTTTACTGTGCTTTCCCCCATTTCATTTATTTGTTGTTATGTAAAAGGTAGAGAGCTTTTGCAACAGGGTAGCAAATTCATTAATTTACTGGCTGAGCTGAGAAAAACTCTGTAGTTGAGGTACTGAAAGGAAAACTCTACCTAGATTGCCTATATTAAAGAATGTTCCACACCCATTAATAAAAAGCTTTTTTCCTTTAGTCTCCTTGCCTGTTTTTTCTGTCCTGCTTTAATGCCTCAGAATCTCTCTTCTCACTTTCTCCCTGTAATAGGACAAGGAGCAATGGATGCAAGTTGCAGCACAGGAGGTTTCACTTCAACACAAGGGGGGAACTTCTTTAAGAGTCAGTGGAAGAGGCTTCCCAGAGAGGTTGTGGCCTCTCCTTCTCTGGAGACTTTCAAGGCCCATCTGGATGTATTCCTCTGTGACCTGAGCTAGATTGCATGGTCCTGCTCTTTCCGGGAGGTTGAACTTGATGATCTCTTTGGGTCTCTTTCAACCCCTGACAGCCTGTGATCCTGTGAATCTTCTGTCAGATATTTTCTTTGGGTAGAACTGAGTTACTAGGGTTTAATACTGCAGATCTTTTTTCCTTCCTCATTTTCCTGAAAGGTTAGAGGGTAAAAAGTATGTCTAACAGGAACAAAGAATTTACAATTATATGATAGGAATTATAATACAACCAAACACAAGAGCTGATGTATTAAAGTCATTATTTGTCATTTATTGTGAATCCGATGCATCATTTAAGGGACTTTTCATTGTTATTATGTCTATGACA
The DNA here is from genome assembly GCA_013399775.1 of Semnornis frantzii. NCBI lineage: Eukaryota > Metazoa > Chordata > Aves > Piciformes > Ramphastidae > Semnornis > Semnornis frantzii. The sequence continues at coordinate 6,005 of VWYK01048831.1, forward strand.
TATGCTATGTCTCCATAATACATGGAGAAGCCACAGTAATCAAAACTTGTTACATCTTATCATGGCATGGATGACAGAAACACTAGAGGAGACAATAGCATGGATTGTAAGAATAGGGCAAAATTTTTGCTTCTGACTTATTACCTGTCTTTTGAAAACCTGCTTCATCTATCCTTAGCTTCTTGGTATTTTGGATAGTACTGTGCTGACACCAGTGATGATGTCTGTACCAGTCCCAACAATAGAGAATTGAAAATCACTAAAAATCTGCATTAAATTTCTCAAGTGAGATTGTGCCCAGCTTTTGTATGTTGCCTTGTAAGCACAAGGAAGCTCAGATTTGACAGCTATGTAGTGTGCACAAGGCACAGCAGTTTCAGCAATGTTTACAGGAAGCTCCATCCTTCAGCTGGAGCTCTCTGGGATCTATTGGGTGCAGAATACATGACACACCTTGCAAAGAAGTAGCATATTATAGAACAAATATGAAAGGTTTTCAAAGAGAAAGACAACATCCAAGGGAATAAAAGAACAGGTGCTGATTTTGAGCAAATGCAGCACCAAACTAAGGCATTGGAGTCATGAAATGATTATCTGATAGGTGTCTAAACATTAAACTCTTAAGTAGCTCTTAAGTAATATTATGTATGAACAAATAATTTCTTGGTAGATTCAATCAGCAGCAAAACTAGATCTAAAAATGTTTTCTTTCTGATCTTCATGGGTGCACATTCAGTCTCAGCATCCACATTCCCTCTTCTCTCTGATAGTTCTTGATCCGACTGTAATGAATATGAACCTCCCAGGAGCACACCTGACATTGGAGTCTGCCAATTAGGATGGTCAGAATGAAATGTCACAGAAGACTGTGTACTTTGAAGCTAACCCAGAAGAGATTGTCATTGAGAATTGTAGTCATTCTATTTTCAGACAGATTATATTTTTTTCTATAACACTCATCTGTCCCTTTTCCCTTCTCTTTGTTTCGTACCTGCCAATGTCATCTGCTTGCCCATTAAAAAAACCCAAACATTTTGGTAACAGGGAGAGAGTGAGTCTCAAGCTACCATAAAGCATAATCTCATAAGCAGTATTAAAAAAAGCCAAAAGTTCTTTCTGTGATCATTTCTATGCTCACATGAATGAGCAGTACATTGTGCTTCTGAAGCATCTTTAACACAATGTCTCGAACTAATTTTGCAACAATTATCAAATTACAGTGCATACGTGTCCTGAGTAATTTTCAGCAGTCCTGCTTAAATAAGCAGTAAACTTTATGGTTTTGGAGTTTACTTAGAAGATTATCTTTTAAAAGACAATATTTTAATCACTTTCTATTAAATTATTAAAACTTAATTGATTTTGTAATTCAAAATCGAAGCATTAGTAGAAGTCTAAGTGCAAAAGTGTATAAATTTGCAAAGAGCTAAAGTCGTTACAGCTCTTTAGAAACCAAACCTTCTAGCATTCCAAAATGTTAAATAACCTTGGACAAATATCTTAAGCACTTGCTATCAGAGTTTATAACTGTATTCAACAGCAACAATGAATCCAAATTTATCCGAGAAGTGCAGAAAGTGTAACTAAAGCCAGAGTGAACTTAAATGTTACTACCATAATCTGTCTCTTAAAATTATTGCCTTAAGTGACCAGGGTTATTAGAAGTTACCTAGGGCAAGGGAGGTGATTTTCCCTCTTTATTCTGCTCTTGTCAGACCCCACCTGGAGTACCGTGTGCAGTTCTGGAGCCCCCAACACAAGAAGGACATGGAACTGTTGGAGCAAGTCCAGAAGAGGCCATGAAGATACTCAGAGGGCTGGAGCAGCTCTGCTATAAGGACAGGCTACAAGAGTTGGGGCTTTTCAGCCTGGAGAAGAGAAGGCTTCAAGGACACATTCTAGTAACCTTCCAGTATCTGAAGGGGGCCTACAGGAGGACTGGGGAGGGACTATTTACAAGGACAAGGAATAATGGGTTTAAACTGGCAGAGGGGAGATTTAAACTAGATGTTAGGAAGAAGTTCTTTACAGTGAGGACGATGAGACACTGGCACAGGTTGCCCAGNTCCTTTCCCTCTACCAAGTCAACTGTGCCACACAGCTTGGTGTCATCTGTGAACTTACTGAGGGTGCACTCAATTCCTCTGTTCATGTCACTGACAAAGATGTTAAACATCACTGGTCCTAGCACTGACCCCTGAGGGACGCCACTTTGCACTGGTCTCCAGGTGGACATTGTGCCCTTGATCACCACTCTCTGCCTGCAACCACCCAGCCAATTCCTTATCCAGCAGTGCTCCACCCATCAAGTCTGTGTTTTTCCCAGTTTGGTGACGAGGATGTCATGTGAGACAGTCAAATGCCTTACTCAGGTCCAGGTAGATGATGTCAGTTGCCCTTCCCTTGTTGCTGTGACTTCATCACAAAAAGCCACCAAATCAGTGAGGTATGATTTGATCTCAGTGAAACTGTGCTGGTTACCACCACTCACCTCTGCTTTGTTTTCCATATATATCGAAACCAAAAATTATATGAGATACAAAGCACAGTGGGTATGATCCTTAACCACCTTACTGCTCACGCAGTCTTTCAGGGGCCAACCTTATGCACAAGCAAATTAACGGGGAGTATGTTTTGGGTGAAATAAGTATATAATTCCATGGACTAACATTTTTAATGGTGTCTTGCCTGTGCTTTTCACATATGGAATGATTAGTGGATTAAGTGAAATGGAACACCATGGAATCCAAACTAGAGCACTCTCCAGTTTATGTCCAAAGATGATTTTCATGCTGTTTCATGCTGATACCTTGGAAGAGTGTTGGGAAGTATGGAAACCCTAGCTCCAAACCACTGTCCAAGTTTTTTTCCCTATTCTGCCTGGGTTCTCAGGATTTTTAATACCAGGCCTAGCTTCTCTAATATTCGGTAAAAAGTACCTTTCTAAATTTTTGGAGGAAGTTAGACTATGAACAAAGGATAAATCTGTCATTTTGAGCACTTAGCTAAAGATTTGCTCCAACTTCAGAACAGTTACAGGAAGGATGTGTTTAACTTTTTGCCTTAATCCTTATGAACTGGAACAGAAGTATCCAAACAGTAAAGTACAGAAGCCTTTACAGATTGCCTCGCATCCATTAAAGAAGGTCTAGCAGTCTGAATGTTCTCCCTGTGTGCTGCAGCAGCGCATATCCATCTGAAGATGGTGGAGTCACCATCCCTGGAGGTCTTTAAGAAAAGTTTGGCACTTGGTGGCATGGTTTAACTGATGTCATGGTGTTAGGTCATAGGCTGGACTTGATGGTCTCAGAGGTCAGTTTTCAGTCTCAGTGATTCTGTGATTCTGTGTGTTAGAGAGACACAAACCCTGTTTAAGAAGATATCCCTGCTCACTGCAGGAGGTTTGGACTAGATGACCTTTAGAGGTCCCTTCCAATCCGGTGATTCTATGATTCTGCCACTCCTAGTTGTGGGCAACCACTTGGGAAGAACAGGGGCAACAGTGCAGCTCTTTCATCCCCTCCTTGGCTCTTTTCCACAGTCCTCTTCAGCATAGATTGTTTTTCGCTGTAGGTACATTTAGTCTCTTACAACAAGAATAACCTGGTCATCACGAATGCAATCATGCTGTCGTGTGACTGCTTATTCATTCTCACAACCCTGTGTCCTCCTGAAGACAAAACTGTGATGGGAATATTTAGACAGTTTTTGCATGCAAACTCATAGCATTTACATCCAAGGCTTTTTTGGGGAAAAAACCCACAAACAAACAAACAAACAAAAATCCCAATTCTCATTAGTAGACTTTGTATAGCTAGGTCTTTAAGACAGATATGGGAAGAGTGAAAGTTACCTACCTCAATTTCCTAGAACGCTGAAATTCAGCCCTCCGTTGTGGAGGCAGGGAATTAATGTGGACAAGTCAGGAATTACAAAACTAGAATGATTTTATTTTCCTGAAAGCCCCGCTCCCAAACTATACACAATACTAGTTTAGGTTNCACAATACTAGTTTAGGTTTATTTACAGA
>VWYK01048833.1:2116-27367 GCA_013399775.1 Semnornis frantzii
CACCAAAGGAGGTACCTAAGAAAAAAAAAAAAAAAAAAAAAAAGCCACACATCACAATTTGTCCCCAGAAAAAGAAACTAAACCCTAAGGAAGTCCGCAGTTCCCTGAAATGAACCAAAAGAGCCCTCTAACATTAAATCTAGCAATGGGAAAAGGCACAAAGAAACAGAGACAGGAAGGGCAGAGGCACAAGGGGCTCTTTTCAAGGGGGTGATAAAGCACTTGTGCTGGCACAAAAGGAGTGAGAAAGGATGAAGTCATCTATCAGCGCTGGGAAGCAAGTTCTAGTGAAGATGTCAGTTTTGGAAATGATCAAATCAGTGGTCCCCTGAGAGCAAGCTGCCCAGCAACGAGTGCTAGTCTGGCTGTACAATGGAAGGAGAGCTCAGCTACCTTGCTGCTGGCATCAGGCATGCACACAGACTGTGCAAGACAGGAATTTTATCTGTGAACCTGTGCTGGAACCCTTCTCACTCATATCAGTTACAGCATGAACCTCCACTTTTTGGGAATACTGAACCTTTAGAAACAAAGCCCCTAAGCCATGTTTAGTGGGGCACTTTGAAAGCCACTAACAAACAGTTGACACCTATTGTAATATGGTCTGTAATATGAGTGTTGTCTGTCAGCTTTATGTGTCTTAACAAGGCAGTGCAGCAGGTAGTGCTTCCCACCACAGGTTGTTACCCATGTTCTGTGTCTGTTTATGCAATCAAGTCCTTTCACTCTTAACTGTGACCCAACCAATGTTACACACTGATAGGGAAACAAGCACAAGGCCAAATTTCAATCTGGCAGCAATCCCACAGAGAGCTCTGGGACCTTCTTTTTTCCCCAAGAAGATATTTCTGCTGACAAAGTCCACAGGCAGAGACACATTTCAGCCCTGCATGTGGTAGAACATGGTATTGTTGCAGAGTTCTCTTTTGTTCCAGCCTGGTTTTGCACAGCTCTAACTTTTGGATGAAAACTCAGCCTCTTTATCTTCTGTTTACACCAAGCTAGACCTGAATTTGTCATTGGCCCAGCAATATGAATTGAAGTGTGATTCTTGTGCAAAAGCACTACTAAGGTACCGCATTCCACAGTCAGACTTAAAGGTTATTGTGCAAGTCTCACCTTGATTAAATTCTTAAGGCAGGTTGGATCACTCTGCTGCTCCCAAGCAAGAGTAATACAGGATCTAAGTACCAGGTTTGTAGGGAACATCCTTGTCTCCACTATGTACTTTTCAGCAGGCATAGACCCAGACCTACAGCAATGCAATCAAGACCAGACACCCAGCTTCTCTCTCCCAGGCTGCTGAGCCTCTCCATTCCTGTCAGCTGTCCCTGAAGGATCCCTCTCTCATTCACCTCTCTGATGGAGGGACAAAGGTCAAAAGCAAGGCTTCTGCCTGGCCCTCTGGCTCTCCAAGGAGTGAGCCCTCTCCCAGCCCAGTACCAAGTCTGGTTGCATATGGTTCAAATGGCTACCAGCTGGCAGAGACATTGTGAGTCTGAATCACTGTGACTGCCAGCTGAAGCAAAAAAACCCTCCAGGAGAGGCTGCAAAGTGCCCAGATTTAGAAGGTTCCTCCTTTTTAAGCTCTTCCATCACCTTTTGCTGTCACAATGTGGTCCTGCTAATATGCACAAAACAAAAAAGTCATCTGAAATGCCAGATCTTCACCAGGAGATGTACAGTCAAAAACATTTTTGCTGCACACGCTTCTGTTGAAATTCTCAGAACATTTAGTGGCAAATGAGGGTACATACTGATACCAAATCCTCTGTGCAGTGAGAGCACCCTCCCATGAGACAGAGTTATACAAAATAATTGACCAAAATTAACTGAGTGAAGTCACTGAGAGACCAAATGGTTCACCAATAAATTTTTAACAAATATTCACCATTCCCAAGTATAATTCATTGGCTGTACTTATTTGCTTCAAAAATACCTTACCCCATGAATATGTTTACTTGCTGCTCTTTTCCTTCTACTAATATGCTCCTAACTCTTGGAAAAATGAGTTTGGATTCCAGTTCTTCTGAAAATTGAGATTTTATTCAGAAATGAAACTAGCCTAAGTAATTTTGAAGTTCAAGTTGAAAATTCTGCTTCATTGTCCCCATGCAACCTGCAAGGTATCCAATGCTTGTCAAATTGCTGCTGTCCTTCCTGATACGTAGTGGCCCAATGGTGTCCTGTGACAGGACAAGGGGCAATGGATACAAACCAGAACACCTCAACAATGAGGAAAAACTTCTTTGCTGTGAGGTGACAGAACCCTGGAGGTGGCTGCCCAGAGAGGTTGTGGAGTTTTGCCCTCTCTTGAGGCTTTCAAGACCCATCTGGATGTGTTCCTGTGTGACCTGCCCTAGGTGGTCCTGATTTGGCAGGGGGGTTGGCATTTATGATCTTTGGAGGTCCTTTCCAATCCTCACCATTCTCTATGATTATTACACTGTATGGCAGGCACAAGAGGTATTTCACACCAGAACAATCCTAATCTAGCCACTTTAGGAACCAGTTTAGGCTCCATGTCGTCCTTCTCTACAAACCATGCAATCCACTCCTTCCCCTGCCTAAATGAGGCAAGAATTCATTTTGTTATTCCCCAAAAGGAGGCAGGAAAGGAGAGGAGGGATATATGAGGCAACTTTCAAGAATGCCTTAGCTCATCACAAAAATCAAGCAGAACTACTGTTGAGTAAGAAGTTAGGCCTGCTCACGAAGATGTCTTCTTCCTAGCCTTAAAAAAGCAAGCTATGAGAAAGGGCAAGTTGAGAAGATGACTGTGCCTCCTGCTCTGCAGTGCTCAGGAGGCCCCAGAAAGGTTACGAGTGCTACATCAGCCATGTTTCACACATGGCAGTGTTGGTAGGCAACTTATTTCCCTTCCTAGCTGTGGTCACACAGCGGGCATGGATCACAAAGAGTCACAGCACCTTCCCTTGCAGCACTAGGGCTAAACCCAAGGCCTTTACTCATTAATGCAATGCAGCCTTTACACTCTATCCCCGAGCAGAAACGTTGCTCATGATGCTAAAATTCTACACCATGTTTTCAAGGATAAGCCTTGACACAACCTGAAAAAGAAAACTGCCTTTCATATGAAATTACACAACTCTATGGCCCCATCACCACAGCATCCAAGTGCCTGATACACTTTTGCATATTTATCCCAGTGTCTTAAAGAATTATTTGCTCCATTTTGAAGAAAGCAAACTGAGGCAAAGGGAAATTAACTGATCTGAAGTGATGATGAAGACAGAAGTAAAAGTCCACCAGTTCTCTGGTGTACTCTCTAATGTTTAAAGTTGCTTCCATATCACAGGTGTGTAAACATTCTTTGCAGAAAGTAACTTCAATTTAAAAAAAAAAAACAACAACAAAATAAACTTTTTCTTATATCTCAAAGTGACAAGACAGGAAATCTTCTGTAATAATACTAGGACAAGTGGTGATGGCTTCAAAGTGGAAGAAGCTGGACTGAGATTAGACATCAAGAGGAAATTCTTCCCCAGCAGGGTGGTGAGGTACCGGAACAGGTTGCCTAGAGAAGTTTTGGAGGCTCCAAGCCTAGAAGTTCTCAAAGCCAGGTTGGATGGGACCTTGACCAAGCTGGTCTAGTGGAAGGTGTCCCTGCCCATGTCAGCAGGGTGGAACTAGATGATCTTTAAGGTCCCTTACAACCCAACCCATTCTTGATTGTGTGATTTAGAAGAACAGGGAAGAGTAACATTTATTGTATCTATGTTATTCCAGTGCAGACATTTCTAACAGCTTCCCTGCTTGTTGATCCTCCTGCCTAAAAACTTCTACATGCAGTGTGTCTGCAGAGAGGGGAAGTAATGGTGGTGTCCTCCTCCCTACTGCACACACCCTCCTTGCTGTCTTCTCTACAGAACAGTCACTCCTCCTGCAGACCCCAGGAAAGACACACATGCACATAACCCAGCAAGTAACTCTCCTCATTCCTTCTGGAGCCTTAGGACTTAATTCAAAGCTCAGGAAGAATTTCTGGAGGGGTCTGGATCAGGCCAGTCATGACTGTGTAAATATTTTATTAGTATAACTTTTAAAAATCCAACAAAAACACCCCAAACCTTCTCAGAGTCCAGGGTTTACACATCATTCCCTTGCTGCTCCAGCAGGGAATTCTGTGTATTGCCCTTTACAAGTCACCCTCTCCTGGGCTCTCACAGGTCAGTGTCAAAATGCAATACCCACACAGACCTCCCCTTGCAAATCAGAGTGTCTTTGTCTCATCTACACTATGTTGCTTGGTATAATCAAATACATTTGGAATGAGTATGGAGTGAGTATAGACAGCAGTAGTCTTTTATTAATTGGCTGCTATGAAAAAAAAAATTCTTTCTGAGTGTCTCTTGTGGGAATCCCATTTGCTCAGTCTGTGCAGGAGGCCTCCAGAGTTACTCAGAGGAGAAGAGTTTCACTGGAGCTCCTCCAAAAATGTAAATACAAAACCAAATTCAAGTACCCACATTGCAGACTTCACACTTCACCAAAAAACCCTCCCCCTCACACTGAGAAACAGTAAAACTTACCTTCTGAGGAATCAAAAAAACACACACAGTAAAACCACAGGGGTTTGAGAACCCATTCCACATGGTGTTACCAAAACCCAGGAGTCCACAGAGCTGCACAGCCAACATTAAACCAGACAGACTAGGGAAAAACCTCTACAAAACAACCATTTCACCTCACCAGAGCAGAGTCCCTTACACACAATCTCTGGAGACACCATGGCAGGCACCCAGCTGGCAGCCAGCAAGGGTCTGTGCTGTGCTTTCTCTCACCATGGCTTCCTCAGTGAAAGCAGAGATCTACTGGGGACTCCCCTTCTCAGACGCAGCTACTCTCAACTATCCAACCATGATGTCAGGGGTCTGTAAGAGCAGCTTCACACTTTTGCACATTGTGTTACTCATCTGGCCTTTCAGGATCTGAAGTGGCCTACAAGAGAGGTGGGGATGGACTTTTTACAAGGGCTCGTAGCGATAGGATATGGGGAAATGGCTTTGAGCTGGAAGAGAGGAGATTTAGAAGAAATTCTCTACAGTAGGCTGGTGAGACATTGGAACAGATTTCACAAGGAAGCTGTGGATGCCACTTCCCTAGAAGAGTTGGATGAGGCCTTGAGCAAAGAGCTGGAACTGGATGATCTTTAAGGTCCCTTCCAACCCAAACCATTCTATGAATCTATGAAATTCCAACAGAGGCCACAAACATCTCTGTGTCTTTGGGGCTACTCAGGGATTGGGTTTTCTCTTGGTTAGCCAATCACAAAGGGCTGCATGCACAACTTGCTTGCCTTCATAAAGCATGTCTCTAATAAAGTAACTTTGAGGAGCATTAAGGAGAACATCCCTGTCAATTCTGGAGAAAACCAAAAGACCCACTGGAAGTGAGAGCAGATATCAAGAGCAGAAGGCACTTTGCCAATGGCTTAAAGGAGATCTGTAACAATCTGCAGATCAGAGCAGAAGCTAACAGCATGTCACCACAGCACAGTGAAACAGCTACTGCAGGTCCAGTGCACAGGACCTTCAAAGGGGTATGGCAAACTGTTAAGATAATGAAGCAGGTGGAAAGTGACTGTCCCTGTCATGGGCGAAGGGGAAATGTCACCTGCTGGCTGGCACACTGCAGTAAGAAACAGAGACTGGAGAAGCATTCACTGATGGGGGACAAAACTTGCCAAGAGAAAAAAAATTATGGATGTGAGCATTCAGGGGAGATGTAAAAGTGGTGTCAGAACTGTAGAAAGCTCCAGATGTGGACGGAGGGGAAACCATTACAGCAGGGAGGGAGGGAAGGTCACACAAGGCTTTTAGCCCGATGTGCAGGACAAAGCATACATCAACCCCCCAGGGTGGAGCTTTTGGCACAGATAATGAGATACGGTGGGGACACACTACTTCAGCTCCCAGCTCAAGGCTGAGTATACAAAGAAGGGAGAGCAAACTTCTACCCTTTAGTTCAAAGAGTTGTATCTCAGTGGACTGGTACAAAATTTAAGTTATGGCATAAAGTCAACCTCTCCTTTGCAATAAAAGTTTATACCAGGACGTGGTGGAGAAGGTAGCTGGCAAACATCCCTTCTGCAGGTTGCCAAGACACAAGCAAACACTCAAACCTCTGATTATAAACTCCTCTTGTTGCCAAAAGTGAGCAGTTGAGCACCTGTGAGAAAGGCAGCACCAATTAACTCAAGAATTTCCCAGCACGTTAAGTGTTACATTTCTTGCCAGAATTTCAAATGCAGGGACAAAAAATACCAACATCTGTAACAAAACTCCAAAGTAGCAAGAAACCTACTGAAAAAGCTCCCCTCACACGGATGCATACCAAACTTGAGATATCTGTAGCACAAGAAAAAACCCAAACCAAGCCACTAACACCAACCCAAAAGGCCAGTCAGAGAGAAAGAGCAGAAAAGCTCCATGGTTTTTAATAAGAAGTGGGTATCAAGGGGAGAGACTGATTACTCAAAAATCTAAAAGTTCAGAAGAACAATACAGAATCCCAGCATGGTGAGGGTTGGAAGAGACCTCTGAGGATCATCCAGTTGAACCTCCCTGCTTAAAGCAGGGTCACCTACAGCAGCTTGTCCAGGATCACAATACTGGGATAGGTGGGTTTGGAATCTCTCCAGAGAAGGAGACCCCAGAGCTACTTTGGCCAGCCTGCTCCAGAGCTCTGGCACCCTCACAGCAGCTTCTCCTCATATTCAGATGGAACCTCCTGGGTTCCAGTTCATGCCCACTGCCCCTTGTCCTGTCACTGGGCACCACTGATAAGAGCCTGCCTGCATTCTCCTGTCCCCTGCCCTTTAGCTCTTGCTGGGCACTGAGCAGGTCCCCTCTCAGGCTGCTCTTCTCCAGGCTCAGAGCCCCTGCACTCTCAGCCTCTCCTCCTCACAGAGATGCTCCAGGCCCCTCAATTAGAGATATTAGAGAGATCTCTAATCTCAATTAGAGATACATTTGTAGCCTCCATTGGACTCTTTCCAGTAGTTCCCTGTCTGTCTTGAACTGGGGAGCCCAGACCATGACCCAGTACATCAGCTGAGGGCCTCATGAGGGCAGAGCAGAGGGAGAGGAAAATCTCCCTGGACCTGCTGGCCACACTCTTCTCAATGCACCCGAGGAGACCAATGGTCTTGCATGGGCAAGACATTGTTGGCTCAGGGTGAACTTGGTGCCCACCAGCCCATCTTTCAAGGAGATGACATTCTGCTCATACACATTCTCTGGGAAGAAAACCAAACCAGAAAACTGGAGTGTTTAAGGAGATTTCTACTTTTCTGATGGGTACTGTATAAAACCACACATCTGTAATGAGAAGAGAGCTTGCATGGATTACCTTGCAACCTTAAAGTCTTTTTAGTATGTAGGAACTACACCAGCAGCAACTTCAAGTTTAAAGAGAGTGCCACTGACCTTCCTCTTCCTGCTCTGGTTAAAAGCTCTTTAAAAATTGGCTAACATTAGAGAAATTGTGTTGCAATTCCTGGGCACATCAGGGTCAGAGAAAGTTCACTCTTCCCTTTGAACTCTCTTGCCTCTGTGGGCCATAGTCAAATCCTCAGTGTTATTTTAACATGGTTTTAGAAGTCTAATTTCCTTTCTGTAGCTTTGCATTACTAACATTATTGACATTATAAGTGATATGCAGCTCCCTTTTCATCTTTCAGAAGGCAATGGACATATTTGTGGATTCCTCCCCCCTCCATTAATTAGAAACTTGCCTCAGCAATGCTCTTTAGCTGCTGCAGAGGCTTTGCTGCACAGAAGTCAATAAAGAAGTCTTTTTTTCCTTCAGTGGAACCAGGATTTCTATAATCCACTCTTCCTAGGAAGGGCTTTGCAGTTTAGCAGAGCACGAAGCCAGCATTCAGCTTCATCTAGAGTGTTTTGCACTGGGTCCTTCTGGGTCCGAGTCTCAGTGATGGACAGAAGATAATTTAAAAGAAGCAAAGAGAAGAAGTTTTAAACATGACTCTATGTTAACTCTGGGAGCAGACCAGGGACAAACTAGGCTAGCAAAGCGTTTGGAAGGGGTTGGAAGTGATCTCTGGAAGTGATCTGGTCCAATCCCCATGCTAAAGCAGGAGCACCCAGAGCAGCTTGCCCAGCATCACAATGGCCAGGTGAGTTTGGAAGCTCTCCAGAGGAGACTCCACAACCTCCCTAGGCAGCCTGCTCCAGGGTTCCAGCACCATCACACTGAGGAAGTTTCCCATGGAACACCTTGGATTCTAGTTTGCTCCTGTTGCCCCTTGTCCTGTGGCTGGGCACCACTGACAAGAGTGTGGCCCCATCCTCTTGCCCCTACCCTTTATCTCCTGCTGAGCATTGAGCAGATCCCCTCTCAGGTTTCTCTTCTCCAAGCTGGAACCTTCTTTGCAGCATTCTGCTTTAAACCAACATTGTCTGTACCCACCAAAACCACTTCACAGCCTTCTGGGAGCTGCTATAATGATGTAGTCTGTCTTCAGTCTGGTTCTTTTAAGGCAAGGTCTGCTATTGGGTTCTACATCCTAAGGTCTGCTCTGTGGTACTGCTTTTGGAGATCTGACAGGAAGTTAAGCTGGGCACTACATCTGGAAATTCAGAGCACCTGGCTGAGAACAGGGCCAGTACAGAGAAGTACAGGAATCTGGGATGTAGAAGACCACTTCCCAGGAGGTATCACAGAGAACCAGACACTGAAACTGACTTCAGCCAAAAGTGGAGCACTGAGCTTTGCTATTTCAAAATAAGCAGTAATAGCAAATAAGTAATAAAATGCTGGGAAAAAAAAAATCAGATGGAAAATAAAATTCTATTCTCATTAAATTCTATGTCTAACCTGTTCTTTATTTTTTTTATGTAGAGCTCTATCCTCATTTTATATTAATATACTAAAGGAACTGGAGAAGAGCAAAGCAGCAAAGCATGACTCCAAGAGTGGTTGGTGGTAAATAAATATCAAGGTGCTCAATTAGAGATACTTTTAAAAAAATCTAATATATTGCTTCAGGAATTAGATTTTGCAGAATCTTGGATTCTAGAATGAAAACCAAACAAAAAAGAAACAAATCAAACTGAAACATCAACAACACAACCCACCACATAAATCCTGCAGTTTCTTTCCTGCAAGAGTGGTCAGGCATTGGACCAGGCTGCCCAGAGAGGTGGAGTCACTGTCCCTGAGGGTGTTCAAGAAACCTGTGGACATGGCACTTTGGGACGTGGTTTAATGGCCATGGTGGTGCTAGGCTGAGAGCTGCGCTTGATGATCTCAGAGGTTGTTTCCAATTGTTTGGAATCACAGAACTTCCAAAGCAGTTCTATGATTCTCTAAGTTTTTCTGCAGCAGCCACTACTCACCACAGGAAAACAGAAATTATTCATTTAACTCTGGAGCACCAAAACTCTGGAGCACCAAAAAAAAAAAAAAGTCACTTAACAGAACCAAGTCAGCAAGGACAGTTTGATGACAGTTTTTCTGTGGTGACAGGCTTCCAGAAGATATGCCAGTTACAATAAATATTTCCAGATTAGATATCTGGCAGTAAGTTGAGAGAGCCAAAGGCTTAAAGATGTCACATAACATAAATGCAGCTCTGTTTAACTTTGCAGTTTCTGAAGCAGTGAAATCCTCGCCTCGCTCCCCTTTATTTTCTCTTCCCCCCCTTCCCTCTCCCTTTTTTGATATTCCCAATCCATGACCAACACAAGAAACTTCTTTTGCTCCGCTGTGACTAACATTTATCATTTGGATATAAAGTGGCCATTATCCAACCCAATGCGAATTCAGCAAGTGCTGTTCAAAATCACCCACCCCCCAGCAAGAACCGCAAACCAAACAGCCGCCCACACCCCGGCTGGAGCATGCCTCTGCATTCCTGAGCGCTGAATAACAGCACTCTCTTTGAGTCCACGCTGAGCTGAAGCTTTCTTACTGCTCCGAACAGGCTTCACACAGACCTTCCTCTACTGCAGAATCAATGCTGGGATGGCAGCTTGTGTCACACCTCACGTATGTAAAGTCCTTTCTACAAAACAAGATTCCCCCCGACAACTTTTTGTACTTTAAAAAGAAGAGGGGGAAAGTGTGAAACAGAGAACCCCCAACCAAACATTCAAATAAAAAACAAAAATAAGAAGAAAGAGAACGGAGAAGGAGAAGAAAGAGAACAGAGAAGGAGAAGAAAGAGAACAGAGAAGGAGAAGAAAGAGAANGAAAGAGAATGGAGAAGGAGAAGGAGAAGAAAGAGAATGGAGAAGGAGAAGGAGAAGAAAGAGAATGGAGAAGGAGAAGGAGAAGAAAGAGAATGGAGAAGGAGAAGGAGAAGAAAGAGAATGGAGAAGGAGAAGGAGAAGAAAGAGAATGGAGAAGGAGAAGGAGAAGAAAGAGAATGGAGAAGGAGAAGGAGAAGAAAGAGAATGGAGAAGGAGAAGGAGAAGAAAGAGAATGGAGAAGGAGAAGGAGAAGAAAGAGAATGGAGAAGGAGAAGGAGAAGAAAGAGAATGGAGAAGGAGAAGGAGAAGAAAGAGAATGGAGAAGGAGAAGGAGAAGAAAGAGAATGGAGAAGGAGAAGGAGAAGAAAGAGAATGGAGAAGGAGAAGGAGAAGAAAGAGAATGGAGAAGGAGAAAAAGAAAGAACAGAGAAGGAGGAGAAGAAAGAACAGAGAAGGAGGAGAAGAAGAAGAAGAAGAAGAAGAAAGAGAATGGAGGAGGAGCAGAAAGAGAACAAAAAAGAAGCAGGAGAATGAAGAAGAAAGAGAATGCAAAAGAAGATATCTCTCATCTGTGTCCTAGCTCTGTCTTGGAATCACTGGAAATAAGAAGAGGTGTGAGATGAAATGCTAAGAATCATAGAATTGTTTCAGTTGGAAAAGCCCTTTAAGTTCATCAAGTCCACCCATTCTCTAATTCTGTCAATGCCTGCTAAGCCATGTCCCTCAGCACCACATCTCTGCCTCTTCGAAACACCTCCAGGGATGGGCGTTCAACCACCTCCCTTGGGAGCCTATTCCAGTCCTTGAGAACCCCTTCAGGGAAGAAGTTCCCTCTAACACCCAACCTAAACCTCCTCTGGTGCAAATCTGGGCCTTGTTCTTTGGAGAAGAGACCAACCCCCAGCTGGTTTTAACCTCCTTTCAGGGGCTTAACAGAGAGTGAGGTTATCTCCTCAGTCTCCTTTCTCTTCAGGCTGAACAATCCCAGTTCCCTCTGCTGCTCCTCACCAGACCTGTTCTCCAGGATGATTCTGCTCCAAAATTATGCCAGATGTGTACATGGCATCCTCACTGATTCAGGCATGAAAGTCAGACACGAAACCAGTCTGGTCAAGGAGCAAGAGATCGACCCAGAGCCCATTTTTTTCACTCAGAAGGAAAAAGGCATGCCATTCCAGAGGATATTCTGCCATGTCAGGAGAGTCAGGCTTAGGTCCCTTGCTTGTGCAGCAGGGAACTGGACCTGCCCTCCAGGTTTTCTTGCAGTACCAATCCCATTTCTCACTGCTTTGCCCATCTATCCCAGTGAAGCCTCCTTGCCTACACTGTGGCTCTAGGGAATGAGGGTAGCACACACAGCTGCTCTGGGCTAGAAGTGGAGAAACAGCCTGAGAAAGGAGTAGCATCTCTGGCTGGAGAGCATGGAAGGCTCACACAGCCTCCAGCAGCTGTAAGTAATTTTGGACAGTGGAACCACAGAAAGCAAAGGCTCTTCCACCCCAGGAACCAGTTCCCTCAGAATAAAACCAGAAATATTTCCAAGCAAAGAAATCCCAGCCACAAATACATTCTCCACAACATGCAGACAAATTGCTTATGTTCAAAATTACTTTTTTATGTAACATGAAGCTCAGAGTCAGTTCTTGACTTCCATTTGCTCCCCTGGGCTGCAAGCCAGTCAGGTGACAGTTGAGCCCACAACACTGGGACGAGGATGGAAACCAAAGGCTCCCTTCAGTGTCCTGTAAATGCTGATATTCTGCACAACTCTCACCCTCTGCACTTTACAAGGTTGAAGAGGGAGCACCACACAACAGAAATTCCCAGACTTGTAACCTACCCAGCATCTGGATTTGAAGGTCTTTAAGAAGCAGCCAGATAACTCTGTAGAACTCAAGTCCTGTATTTTCCTTTTGTCCAGTGTCAATCTAACAAATCCATGCTATAGAAGAGTCATGGAGTAAACCACCAATACCCAAACACTGCTGTACCACAAGCTGCATGTTGATTGATTTATTAGGCTGGAGGAAGAGTCCAACACTTTGGGTTTGCTGCTCTACTCGCTTCATTCATGTTATGCCTCGCCTTGTAACTTTGAGGCAAAAGAAAGCCAACAAATCAAATACTAAAGACAGATAAAAACAGGATTGTAATTTTGAATAAAACAGTAAAAATCAGTCATTTTTTCTGCTATAGAAGGCAGTCAGTCATCCCATGCTACAACAGGGCACAGAGATTTTAATTTCTTCTGCTGCTAGCTTTGCCAAAAGCTTTACAGGAAGGAGTGGAAACTCCTACGATGTCTCACACAGCAGCTAAGACCCAAGGCAGGTACCCATGCTGGTGAGCCATCATGATAATCCTGTATTGCTAAATCCTTTGTTCCCCTGAAAAACCCTGAATCACAGTCAGTGTTCTGCTGGCCAAGGAAACCAGCTGTCACTCTGCAAAACCTGTCACCGCCTCCCCAAGTCAGCAAGGAGGAACTGCTCCCCATGGCTCTTCCCATAGGAATGTTTGGCCCAGTCTCCTTCTTCCCCTCACCTCTGGGTGCCTGAATGAGAACAGGCCAGAAAATAAGAACAATGTGTTTAAAAATAAAAATCTTTGCTACTGTAAAGCCTAGGAATTTTTGCCCATGAAGATTTAGCATCAGGTCTCAAAGCCCTTGTGGCCAAGGAGGCCAATGGTATCCTGGGGTGCATTAACAAGAGTGTGGCCTGCAGATCAGTGGAGGTTCTCCTCTCTCTCTGCTTTGCTCTACTGAGACCCCATCAGGAGTGTTGTGTCCTGTTCTTGGCTCCCGAGTTCGAGGGACAATGAACTACTGGAGAAAGTCCAATGGAGGCTGTGAGGATGGTGAAGGGACTGGAACATCTGTCTGATGAGGAAAGGCTGAGAGGCCTGAGGCTATCTAGTCTGGAGAAGACTGAGACAACACCTTATTAATGTTTATAAATATGTGAAGAGTGGGTGTCAAGAAGGGGCCAGTCTCTTTTCACTGATGTCCTGTGATAGGACAAGGGGCAATGGATACAAACTGGAACTTAGGAAGTTCCACCTCAACAAGAGGAAAAACTTCTTTACTGCAAAACAGTGGAGCAAGCTGCTCAGAGAAATTGTGGAATTTCCTTCTCTAGAGGCTTTTGAAACCTGCCTGGATGCATTCCTGTGTGACCTGCCCTAGATGATTCTGCTCTGGCAGGGGGGTTGGCCTCGATGATCTCCAGAGGTCCCTTCCAATCTTCATTGTACTATGATTGTCTGAAAGCATCAAGTTATTTGGAGAAACCAGAAAAAAAGTTTGATTGTGTAATTGACTGGAAGGAAGAACTCTTGATGAGTTAACTTAATGAAAGGATTCCAAGTAAGTTCTATTCTCCCGGTATTGAGTGAGTATCTAGCACTTACCACCATATAATGGTATCAACACAATCAATAGCTCTCCAAGTAGTGTCAGCTGCTAGCTAATTTACACTTCCATGGTTGCCATCTGCTATTCAGCCCATTGTAACACCAGCCATCAGCCTGGGATCTGGAGCTAGCATGGTCAAAACAGACCTTGTGCAGCTAGCATGGTCAAAACAAAACTCCTGAAAGGCAGAAATTGTATTCATATTCCCCAACGGGTAAAGAAAGACATTTAATCCAATTATGGCCTCAGCATTCTTAGTTTTTCAAGCTTTGTTCACACAGCCAGGAAACTGATACAGTATTTTGTGTATTTCAATTCAGTGGTCAGCCCTGCATCTGAGAGAGAAAGATACTAATTGATACACTGGGTAAATTAATTAATATTTGAGAATTCCAAATAAAAAAAGGCTACACAGTCCTCATCTGCTTGGTCTCCTGAACACTTCCCTCTCATTCTCAATACATTCTCATGGAAGAAAAAGATGAGCTTACATTAAAAGCAAGGAGAATTTCTTGATTCTCTTAACATGGCATTAAGAATATGCTTTTTAAATGCCACTAGATTTTTTTTTTTAACATGGATATTATTTCCCTTTGAAATCACTTCTGACAAAATATAGGGCCATGAAAAATGATCACAGAATCATGTAGAACTAATTAAATGCTTACACCTAACAATCCAAGCACCTCAAAGGTGATGGAATTTACTCCTTCAGAACTACACAGTTACCACAGCAAAGGCTGCAAAGTCCAAATTTGATCAGAAAGGGATCAAAGACTCCACAAACTGGATGACAAATGTTCAACTGTATGAGTAGCTACAAACAGAATCAGCATGATAATGCTGCACTCTGTAGCCAGGATTATACTCCTGATGGAAACAATGGGACATATGGGCACAAGTAATATTCCTCTTGCTTTTAAACTGCCTATTGTTTAAGAACAAAGCAAACCACATCCAAATACATCTGGCATCAACATCTAATGCTTTGCAAGCTGATCCTTCTTTCAGAAAACCCCAAAACCCGGCACATCTGAGTATCCCATAAACTTGGCTGCAGCACATGATGACTCTGGACATTTTCTGGAGAAGGAAACTAAACAGGCATATTGTGCTGTCCACCCTGGGGCTGCCCAACCGAGAGCCAGCTGGCCCCATCCCCACCACCCTCCTTCCCTCTTCTGCAGCCAAGGGCAAACTTTCTCTAGGAAAGATGGTGTCTGGAAACGGCCTAGTGCTACCACAAAGGCCATTCATCCCCTTTGCATCTTAACCCCTGCTTAGATCTGAGGAGCATCTGAGAAAGAGGGCAGCTGAGAGCTGTCTGAAGGTTGCCCTGGAATGCAATGGCAGCCTGCCTTCAAACCACAGCTTCTCCCTGCTGCTGACAGGAAACAGGCTCATGTGCTGTGCATACAATTACAGAGAGAGGAAGGTGCTCCCACAAAGCTCGGGAGCTGCCACCAGCTACTCCATCTGTACAACCAGGAAATCCAGAGCTTCAGAAAATGCCTGAGCTCCTGTCACATTCCACCCTGGATGTGCTCTCATTTCTGCATGATGGATAGCATAGAATCATGGAATTGTTTCAGTTGGAAGAGAACTCTAAGATTATCGAGTCCAGCTGTCAAGCTAACATGGCTGCTAGACCATGTCCCCAAGTTCCATGTCCACACATTTCTTGAATGCCTTCAAGGACAATTACTCCACCACCTCCCTGGACAGCCTGTTCCAATCCCTGACCACTCTTTCAGGAAAGAAATTTTTCATATAGTATCTGACACAAACCTCCCCCAGCACAATTTCATGCCATTTCCTCTCGTTCTGTCACCTGACACTAGGGAGAAGAGACCAACCACCATCTCATTCCAACTTCCTTTTAGTTGTAGAGAGCAATGAGGTCTCCCCTCAGCCTCCTCTAGACACCCCTACAATTTCCCCAGAGAAATGAAAGATGATTAACTGCACATCAAGTCTACCTAGAAGTAGACCTTACAGTCCCTACCACCACTGAAAGAAAGAACAGCCCACTTAGGGTTCAGTTAGCAGAAGCTGGGCATCAATTTCCATTTGTATGTGCTATTTTGAGCAAAAAGAAGCCAGAAGGTATGCAAGCAATCTCCTTTCTTCTCAGCCTGCATTTGAATGCTTGGTTCCTGGGGTGCAACTCTTGTCCAAGGATTGCTGTAGCTGAAGAAATGAAGTGGAAATCAATCACATTGCCATTTTAAACAGCCTTCCTCCAGCTAATGCTTTTCCAAGGTTTCCCCAAGCCCATTCAAAGAGATGTTCATCCCAAAAAGATATGTTCAGGCAGAGCTTGAAGATTTTCTACATTTCTTTATCCAGACCTAGTGAAGCCTGGCCAAAGCTACAGGTTGCGGTAGGTCCAGAGATACTCTCAGTGCATGTGCATAAACACAAATCCGTGCAAGTCTGACCCTTTCAAGAGGCATCTCAGCTACCAGAGGTTTCATAGAGGTGGTTCCTGCTGTGAGACCATCTGGGTAGCCCAACACAATAGGTCTAGCACCTAACCAAAAGTGGAAACTTACCAGGTTCGTGAATACTACAGAAATCCTGAGAAATAGACCAGCTTTAAGCTTTGCCTACAGAGATTGTAACACAACAATTAACAACGCTAGAGACTGTCCACACGATAAAAGAAATAAAACAAAGCTTCTGGTATTAATCACCTTTTCACAATCTCCACCACAACGGTTTATAATCCTACTTTAAATCCCTGAAAGTGTCAAAGTTCATTCTCCACTGGAGTAAAACCAAGAAGGAAGCAAAGAAAAAATTCCATGCAATGACAACCATCCTTCATGGCAGAGCTCAGTGGTAAGTGCCTTTTTTCTCTAACCAAACTGGCAGCACTGGAGGAGAACCTTTTAGCTTTCAAAAGAGCTCAAGAAATAACAGGCCCAGGAAGCCTTTTTTGTACCTCAAAACTGCTCAAGTGTATGATAAATTATTCCTCCTCCTGCTCACAGCCAAACAGCCTCTCACCACCCCCTCTAGGTCTCGGTTTTGCAGGTGCATCAGCCTACCAATCAGTCAAAATGCATCTTCCTGATTATTCCCTGGAACCACAGTTTTCCAGGTGCAGCTCAGGGCACCACTCTCATACATTCATAGAATTGAGTTGGAAGGGATCTTAAGGATCATCTAGTTCCAAGCCCCCTGCCATAGGCAGACACCTTCCACTAGATCAGATTGCTCAAGGCCCCAACCAGCCCGGCCTTGAACACCTCCAGGGAGAGGGCATTCACAGCCTCCCTGGGCAAGTTGTTCCAGTGCCTCACCACCCTCATTGGAAAGAATTTCTTCCTGGAACAGCATCTACATCTCTCCTCCTCGAGCTTCCTGCCATTCCTTCTCATCCTATACTACAAGCCCTTGTAAGAAGTCCCTCCCCAGCTTTCTTGTAGGCCCCTTTCAGATACTGGAAGGCTAACAAGGTCTCCTCGAAGCCTTCTCTTCTCCAGGCTGAACAACCCCAGCTCTCTCATCCTATCCCCATAGGAGAGGTGACCCAGTCCTCTGATCATTGTCATGGCCCTCACCTGGAGCTGCTACAGCAGTTCTATGTCCTTCTGCTGCTGAACTGGATGCAGTCTCAGCACAGCACTGTTCTGGGGACTTAATGCTTGATTGATCTTCAGTCACTTTGATATTTGGGTGGCTCAGGAACCCAATCTACCCTCACAATTCCCACTTCGGGCAAGTAGTTAAAACACATCTTTGAGTCTCACAGCAGCAAGCACTCCACAGCCTTTGTAAGGTAGCTGGCTGCCAAAAAAAGTGGCAGATGTCCTCCGCTGGTTAAACCAGATGGGGTGAATGAAAATGCCTTGCAAGTCCTTAGAGCATGTGCTCCTGACTGAGACTACAAACTAGTTTGCTTTGCTAAGCGCTTGCAAAGCATATTTCAAATAATTATAATCTTGAGGTCTTCTCTAACATTACCACAATGTATATTTATTAAGTTAAAAGCACGCGTGCTGCTACCAAACAGTTATTTAACACTCATCACAACTTGTCCAAGCAAGCCTGATATGCTGTATAATCATCATCTTCTCCTCAGGGCAGAAATGCTAAGTGTGGCTTGAAACAAGAAGATACTGTTTCGTCCTGAGTTTACCCAGAAAATAAATACTTGCAGCATTGTTAACATACGTCTTTCCCACACCCCTCCTCAGACTGCAAAATGGTCCTGGCATCTGAAATAAAAACAAGGATCAAGTGGAATGAACGTAGAAGATTTTACATTTCCATTTTTTCCTAGAACTTTTACATTTCCATTTTCCCTCTGACCTGCTTCCCTGTAGCTCAGAGCACACATGAGCCTGGTCACCACCTGATGTTGTTCTGCTCCAACATGCATGATGGCTTGCACAGGAAATCTTCTCAAGTACTATTACCCCTATTATTCCAAATCATGCCTAAGCAGAATCAGAAGTGCTAAAAATAACCTCAGGACTGCTCCAGGTAGAAAGAATCAAGTCTCTTGACTCAAAGGTTAGGTCCACAACAAGCTGCCTCACCTCTCACTGCCTCTGCAGAGGAATTCCTGGAGTTTTGTCAGAAGTGTCAGGCCATGGGGATAGCCATGTTTCCACATGCTCTCTCTCATCCCTCTCAAATCATCGGGGAAAGCACAGCCTTTCAGACTAAGTAGCAACATAGTACGCTTAAGTGCCTTTACCCTCTTGACAGCCAGCAGATGCACAAGGTGTGCTTCTGGGGACAACTACTCTTCAGAAGGCTCCTTTGAAGGACTATACAAGCTGCCATGAGGGTGGTGGAACACTGGAACAGGTAGCCCAAGGAAGTGGTTGGGGCCCCATCGCTAGACATATTCAGGGTGAGGCTCAAAGAGGCTCTGGGCAAACCTGTTCTAGTTGAGGATGTCCCCTCAAGGCGAGACTGCAAGGGGAGTTTGGACTAGATGACCTTTGGAGGTCCATTCCAGCCTGGACCATTCTATGATTCTCCAGGGGCACACATAAAACCCCCTAACAACTGCACCATGGGACAAAATTTATCATCACAGGACAAGGGGTAATGGTTTTAAAGCTGAAAGAGGGGAGATTTGAATCAGGCGTTAAGAAGAAATTCTTCACTGTGAGGGTGGTGAGACACTAGAACAAGTTGACCAGAGAGGTGGGAAATGTCCCATCCCTGAAAACACTCCAGGTCAGGTTGTTCAGGGCTCAGAAGAATCTGCTGTAGTTGCAGGTGTCCCTGTTGACTGCTGGGGGGCTGGACCATAGGAGCTTGAAAGGTCCTTTCCCACCCAAACTGTGGGTGATGATTCTCTGATCATCTGAGAAACGGAGGACTTCTAGAAGCACACAGAGGGTAAATCTCTAGTGAAAAAAACCCAAATAATCAGATGACCACTGCAGAATTAAAGACCACCATAACTCTAGGTTATCTAGTTTCAGGATCTTCTCAAATTTACTTTCATTCTCTTATTAGAAGAGAAATTTGGTTGATAAAAAGTAATTTACCTACACAGTATGTTTAGTTTTCTGTAAGGCAATTGGTTGTGTACAGCGTGGTAAAAGTACACCCACGAAGCGAACTTGGAGTGAAGCAAAATGTCTTAAACCAAAAGATGAGAATCTCAGTCTATTGTTTTTATGAAGACAATGATTGAGTGAGGACTGAATCACAGGAGTGGAAGAGTATGCGCACTGAAGGGGAAAAAAGGAACACTGAAGGACTCTTCAGTCTAGCCAAGAGAGGTATAATGAAGCAGTGCTGGAAGCTGACACCAGGCCAACTGCAGCTGAAATATGGTAACTTTTTTTTTTTTCCTCCTTTAATGTGAGGAGACAATTAGCTATTGAAAAAAACCCTGGAGAACATAGTGGAATCTCTGTCTTGGCATCTTTAACTGAAGACAGGATGCATTTCAAGAATCCACACTTGTACAGGTTACTAATTTCAATGCAGAGGTCAAAGCTCTATCCACAAGCCTGATTTAAATGTGAAAGATTTATAAGGTATCAGACTGGGTGATCTTGCTGCCAGAAAGATAAAAAGACACTCTGAGAGCTAAACTCTCAGAGTTCAGCACAAGCAGGCAGCACTCACCCAGAGACAGAGGGAAATGGGATTATGCCTTTTAATGGCAATCTACCACTAGACTACATCAGGGGCGTAATAAGAAGCTGCAGCCTCATTCGGTCCCAGAAAGCTTCCTTTCGTTTTACGTTTGCTTGCCAATAGAGATGTGATTTCTAGAAACAAGGAGCTAAACTAATTATCTGATGTTCCATTTTCTTTAAAACCCCAAAGAATATTAAATACATATTTAGTGAGCTGACTGCAGTTGCTGGAGCTGAAGGGGGGGGAAAAAAAAAAAAATCACTTTACAAGCAATCCTCTCCAAAAATGCTTTTAGAGACCAAAGCAGCAGCAACCCTACTGTTAAACAGATCTGCTATGAAAAGTCAAAAATTAAATTAAAAAGAAATATTACTGCAGGCAAAGCAGCTCCCTCAGAAACACATGCATCTCAAAACACCTCAGGCAATCCCACAGCCATGCACCAGCAGCTGCAGATTTTAGGAAGGGAATTGTATGGCTAGACTTAGATCTGTGATTAGTTCCACTAACTGAGAGGAGGCTGGAGCTGGCAAGGCTCCTCAGGACACGTCTGACTCCAAGTGTGTGTGAACTTGGTGGGACTGCTATTACTCATCTTAAGTGTTCAGAGGGCAAAAGGGCTTCCTACAGCTCTGCATGGACACTTCTGACTCTTCCGACTGACCATGGGAAGCTTCACTGCAGGACTGAGATCATGCAAATCTTAATTTGAAGAAAGCAGTTCTTAAAGAGGGAGAAAGTGATTAAAGAAAAAAACCAAACCAGACCACACTAACAAACTGTGCACAAAGACCAATACAATTTCAGTCTTCATGACTGAAGATGTATCTTCCCCAATCACACCGTTCCCCAGAACAAAAAATAAAAACAAAAAAAGCCACAAAGGGAAGGAAGGAAAAACCTCACCAATTTTTGTTTGTTTTAGGCCTACTGCAGCAAGTGCTTTACTTAGCTTTGATCTGTTCTTCTGGGGCTTCCTAGCCCCGGACTGTGAAAGTAAAGCATTCTACATACAAAATGGCAAAGGGTTTCATACGGCAGGCAGACTCCTTTGTTAGGAATAGAAAATAGACAGGTCTTGATTGCAGAATGGACAGTAATTGCTACGCACAGGAAACCTGGGAAGCAGGAATACCAGTCTCCAAGACTTTATTATGAAGATAGCTGTAAGCTTCTTCCCCTAGGGCAGTTACTAGACCGGTCCGTGAGAAAATAAGTTCTGGTGATGACTGTGGTTCACACACATACTGTAATAAACACTTCCAGATTTCATGCCTCGCAGCATACTATAACTGTTATTCATTATTTGCTGAGAGATGACAGAAAGCAAAGTATAATCAACAGAAGAATAGAGAACTCCACAGCTCCCACCCCAGAAATCTTAGACTGGTTTTGCATAGCGTCCCTCCAGGGTGCAAGTCAAGGCTGTTTTTCTCCTCTGCCTTCCCAACAAAATAAATGAACAAGTTGAACAGCTTGTGGTATTTGCATGACTGGAGAGAGATCATCGCAACACTGTGAACAGCCAAAGTCTAAATAGTTTGGAAGTAGTAAAAAAGAGTGACAAAGTCCTCTGAAGACCTTGCTGATTATTGAACTGAAACACACCACAAGCATCAGTCAGGACAACCAAACCTTGTCATTTCCACAGCGGGCTTTTTCTACTTGTTTTCAGCTTAGAGATAATCCCACTTTTATTAGGTGCTGATCTATCACTTTAAGTATCGCTAGTGCACCGCAGAGGAAGAGACCAAATAGCAGAGAATGAGAGGTCTGAGCTGAAATAATGTCACAAAGGGTTTCGACTAAGGCAAAAAGACAAGGAAAGTAATGCTGAGTTGATGAGAGATGCACGTGAACACCACCACCTGATGGGAACAGTATCTTAAAATTATACACGATGCTTTTGGTGTAATTTGAAGGAACAAAGGTTTTAAGAAGAGTATTTTCATTCAGGCACAACTCCAGCAGCTGACATTTACATATCCACATTCTGAAACCAGAACTCTGACAAAGCTTCTGACTCCCATCTCTGACAAAACGCACTGCGATGATACAGTTGATTTTCAGTGCAGAGTCCCATGAAGTTCTGACACTTTGGATCTGCATGATCCAAAATATCTGGGTAGTAAATTACTGCAGATGGGCAGATTAGGCAACTGCTAGGTAACGCTGCCTCTTGTACAAACAGACTATCTGTGTGCCAAATGTTCAAATTGCAGAGGGCCAGGCTTGGTTAAGAAGCTGAAGGAGTGTTTCAACGACTGCTCATTTATTTGTTGCACAAGGGCCACACACTGCTCACGTTCCACACGCCCAGACAGTTCTGCACCCACATGGCTTTGCTGTAACACCTTGCTCCAGCTGTGAAATGCTTTCAATCCTTGTGAAAAGCGCCAGACTAAGGATATCTCAAGAGCTCAAGTTCTTCATTAGCGGTCTGTGACCACTAACAGGCTACTTACTTTACACAATGAGACATCATTTTATCTTTTCTTTGATGGGGACATCAAAAGGCTAAGGAGTCTGCATCTTCAGAGCTAGTCACTTCAGAAGCACTTTGTAAGCACAGTTACCAAACGGCCAACCATAATGGCCTTGCATGTGGTTAGATGCCTGATCACCCAGGAATCACCACATACCTATTTGCTGGTAAAGCCACAAACTTGTATTGAACAGTCCCTGGTAGCAACAGTGACAAGAAACCACCAGTCACTGGCGTAGGATGTGAGAAAACAAAACACTTCATCATAGTCACATTCTTCAAAGTCAAGTGGTTCACCCAGTGAGTAATATTCCTGCAGTGGTTTGTAGGTAACAAGAAGTATGCTTGTAGAAGTGGAAACCATAAATAAAATTGTGTTATTGATGTATCATTATCAAATATGTAGAGATACAACAGCATAAAAGTAAAGGGAAATGAGACAATTTGGAGTTGTCGTTTCTCTTAACATTAACTTGGCTTACAAATGACATTAACAAGACAGGGAAGCATAGCCTGAGACGTCTGCTCTGTCCAAATCCACTCTGCCATTTATTGGCACGTTAAGAAAATATTTGGGGTTAAAGTACAAGGCTGTAAATTAGTGACAAATAGAAGTGGGGTTATTGCTATCTCAACTTCCACCAACATAATGCTGCTTGCTACAACAGGCTGGCTTGGATCAATCTGCCAGCCAAGTGTAAGCATTGCCAGTGGCTTTCAACTTCTTCAGCCTGCAGAAAATGTATTTAGAACTTCCTGAAATATAAAAGGCTACATGAGCAGCTTCATCCATCCTGCCGTTCATGAACATAGTTCTGTCAGCCACTTACTTCTTCAGCCCCTGTAAGCTACCACAGTGGGTATAAACATGCGGATTTTAAACGCTTCACTTGCTTACTCCTCCTCCAGTCTTTTGTGCTAGGAGATAACACCACGAAACAAATCCAGAGGAAGGTTATCCTGTGAGCATGCCTTTGCATTGCATTCCCAAAGGATTGCCTCCTCTGGATGAAGCACCAGCCCTCGGTCCCCATGACAGCTACAAAACAAACCAAGCACATCGGTTTCTGTGAAGCAAGAGACATGAGGAGAGACTGAGGGAAAAGGAGGCTGTCAGGGGAGACTGTGTCACTCTCTAACTCCCCGACAGGAGGCTGGATCCAAGAGGGGGTTGGGTTCTTCTCCAAAGAACAAGAGGAAACAGTCTCCTGTTGCACCAGGGGAGGTTTAGGTTGGGTATCAGAATAAACTTCTTCCCTGAAAATGCTTTTTATCACTAGACCAGGCACCTCAGGGAGGTGGTTGAATCTTCATCCCTGGAGGTAGACACAGAGATGAGTGCCGAGGGATGTGATTTCGCACCAGACTTGATAGATTTGACTTGGTCAGACTTGACAATCTTAAAGGTCTTTTCCAACCAAAATGATTCTATGATGAGAGGCAGAATCTTCCTCTCTGGAGACTTTCAGGATCTGTCTGAATGTGCTCCTATGTGACCTGCCCTAGGTGATCATGATTTGGCAGGAGGGTTGGACTTGCTCCCCTTCCAATCCCTACCATTTTATGATTCCATGTTTGTTTCCTGTTTACTCTGAAGAGGTTAAGCACCTTTGAGTAACAACCTCCATAGCTATAAAATGAAGCAACAAAATTCCTGCAAGCAGCAGTGGATCCAACTCAACATGAGGTGCAATTTTTAACCAACAGGAATAACTTACTGGATCACTGGTAGAAAAGTTATGGCCTGTGTTTTGAAATAATCCTTGTCTTCTAAAAATAATTCTTCAGTGATTTAATTTATAGCAATGCATTACATATGCAGTCACACTGGACCAACTTTCAGCCAGCTTTTGACAACACAACCCTGAAATGAGCCGAGAAAAATATTCTTCATTGCTCCAAGTAGCACAGGGATGGCAAACCAAAATTCAGGGTAATATGGGATATGATATCTAAAATGAAGAGGTGATTCTAAAGCAAAAATGTGACAAAGGCTTTTATACTTCCCCGGTTACTCTCTCATAGTGATGTAAATTCAGAGCTGCTCTGCACATGCAAAAATGACAGCCCTGAGGTCACCCAGGTGAAAAAAAGAAGTGACTGCACTAAGAACAAAAATTAAACCCCACTCAGGCTTTAAAACCAAGAACATTTATGTCTGATTAGTTTACACACTGACACACTAAGCAATGCCTTCTGCTTTCAGAACAAAGATTTTTTTTTTCATTTCTTTGCCATTCTTATCTTTCCCTGGTTTAAGGGTCTCAGAGATAGCACAGGAAAAAAAAATATTGAAAATGAAAACCCAAACTATCAAAACACCCCAACCTCTAAGCAATGAAAAGCACAAGTCACAAAGGCACAAACTGGCAAAGCCCATGGTCAGCTTCTCATCAGGGCCATGCAGCACCACTGCCCCTTCACCGGGAGGGATGGAAAGATTTCACACTCAAACGCACTAACTACTCCATCTCTCGAATTCCCGTTCCCTGTTTTACAGCCTCGAAGCAACTCAAGTCTCTGATCAGCATCAGAGCTGACTGGAAACCCATTATCCCATCATTTCATTGATGGAGGCACATGCACATACTAAACAAGGGCAATTCATCTCCTGTTCAAGTGTTAATAGACCATTAACATCTTTTTTAATGAAGTCACAAAATTTTGTTAATTTTTTCCCCTCTGTTGAATGGTTCATTAAACCACAGAATGGTTAATTAAAATACCAGTGTCTACTTGAAGCTAACTGTACTGGACACAAGTTTTTATTTATATACATATACTCTTTTTNTAGAATGTTCACCTCTCCACTCAGAGATTCCACTTCCAAGTTTCTCTATACACTTTTTTTTTTTTTTTTTAAATGTATATATATCACACACACAAATAATTGTCCTACAACTTCTAATGGCTTTTCTCCAGTACTTAACCTCCTGTTTTTCCTATCTTCTACTGAGGTGCACAAAGGTTGTCATAAATCATGTAATCAG
>VWYK01048838.1:690-12071 GCA_013399775.1 Semnornis frantzii
ATAAAAGTCACAGAATAGTGGGGGGCTGGAAGGGACCTCTGGAGATGCTCCAGTCCAACACCCCCCAGCTATAGCAGGCTCACCCACAGTAACTTGCCCAAGATCACAGTGGCCAGGAGGGGTTCGAAGCTCTCCAGAGAGGGAGATCTGAAGTCTCCACAGCGTCTCTGGGCAGCCTGCTCCAGGCTTCCAGCACCCTCACACCAAAGGGGTTTCTCTTCACTGTGAGGAGAAACCACCTGGATACCAGTTTGGCATCCACTGCCCTTTGTCCTGCCACTGGGCACCACTGCAAAGGGACTGGTCCCATCCTCCTGACACCCTTCAGGTGCCTTGCATCCCTCTGGGGCTGCTCTTCTCCAGGCTCAACACGCCCAGGCCTCTCAGCCTTTCCTCCTCACAGGGATGCTCCAGACCCCTCAGCACGTTTGTGGCTCCCCTTTGAGCTGGGGAGCCCAGAACTTGACACAATACTCCAGCTGTGGGGCAGAGCAGAGGGCCGGGAGCAGCTCCCTCAGCCTGCTGGCCACACTCTTCTCAGTGCCCCCCAGGCAGGGCTCAGGGCTGTGACAGTTCCTATTTGCCTTCCCTACCATCCCAGGATGGGGCTGTGGCAGAGAAGCCAGGCAGGGAGGGAGCTCAGGAACAGGGACAAGGATGGTTTACTCCCCATCCCCTTCTCCCAGGAGGTAGGTACCAGCCAGCCCAGGTCCTGGAAGCTGACGTAGAGCTCATGGCGCCGGCAGACCTGGCGCCCGTCCGTGGCGTGGACGTCGTCTGTGGGAGAAGGGCACAGAGTCAGCCCCTCGGTGTCACCATCCTGCATCCCACCCCCCCTGCTGCAGCCACCCCTGCTCAAGGGTGGGGCTCAGCAGCCCCTGCCGTGGGGCTGAGTCCAGAAGAACCAGAAAAGAGGAGCTCCCAGTGCTGTACGACAGGAAGAGAAGCTCCTGCCCAGCCTGGAATTTCATGGGACATGAGGATTTGGCTGGGAAGGGCTAAGTCCCAGCTCTGCTCACAGGGGAGTTGCTTCTGAGGCTTCTCCATGGCTGGGATGTGAGGATTTGACTGGGAAGAGTCAAGTCCCAGCTCTGCTCACAGGGGAATTGCTTTTGAGGCTTTTCCATGGCTGGAATGTGAGGATTTGGCTGGGAAGGTCTAAGTCCCAGCTCTGCTCACAGGGGAGTTGCTTTTGAGGCTTTTCCATGGCTGGGATGTGAGGATTTGACTGGGAAGTATCAAGTCCCAGCTCTGCTCACAGGGGAGTTGCTTTTGAGGCTTTTCCATGGCTGGGATGTGAGGATTTGACTGGGAAGTATCAAGTCCCAGCTCTGCTCACAGGGGAGTTGCTTTTGAGGCTTTCCCAAGCTAAATGGGTTTGGGAAAGGTGGAACTTCCCTCCCCTCCTGCCCAAGCAGCTTCCCAGAGGTGTGAGAGCCTCCTGGGGCTGTGACACCCTCCTTGGCCAATGCCCTCCCAAGAGTGGCCTCAAAACCAAGGGCAAGGATGCAAAAAGGCCAAACCCAGGAATTCCCCAGGGAACAGCATTGCCTTGGGGACATCTGCACCTCCCAAGCTGCAGACAACCTCACAGCTCTTTGCTCTGCTTCCTTTGGGGCCAGGCTGGGGAATTCTGCCAAGGCGAGGTGCTAAGAGAAGGTTCCTTGATCAGGAGGCCTCTTCTCAGCCCACAAAGCTCTCACCAAAGATCCCTGGCAGCTTGTTTGGGTGGGGGAGGTCGTTGCTCTTCTTGGGCTGCTGCCTCCTCCTCAGGGGCTTGGCCGCCCGCGGGACGCGCGCGGGGCTGGAGCTGGCCCTGAAGAAGGTCACCATGAAGGGTTGCTTGGAGCGGGGTCCTCGGCGCCCCAACAGCCCTGCTGAGCCTGGGTCCACGCTGTGCCCTGCAGAGGTGGCACCAGGGAGGGGTTTGCTCTCAGAATCAACTCATTTGGTTAAAGCAAAGAGGGGAAAAAAAGCCAACAATGGAGGGACTGTGCAGTGGAGAGCTGCGAGCTCAGCATCCTGAGCTGGAGTGGCCCCAGGGTTCCTGCTCTGTTCTTGCTGCAGGTGAGCAGCCCACAGGCCTCATCCTGACCATGGTGTTGGTATGGTGGTGGGAAGGGGAAATGCTGGGCTTGGGGCTTGCAGAGGGTACATCTCCATCCCCGTTTTCAGCTCCATCTCCATCCCCATTGCCTCCATCTCCATCCCCATCACCTCCATCTCCATCCCCACCATCATGATCCCTATCCCAAACATCTTCTCTCCAATCCCCACCATCTTCTTTTCCATCCTCACCTCCTCCTTCCCATTCTCATTCTTCTCCACCCCTGTCCCCACCATCTTCATCTCTATCCCTGCCTTCTTTCCCATGCAGCAGTTCAGGAACAGGCTGCCCAGGAGGGCTGTGGGGTCTCCCTCTCTGGAGATATTCCAAACCTGCCTGGATTCATTCCTGTGTGATCTGCTCTAGGTGATGCTGCTCTGCTGGATGAGCTTTAGAGATCCCTTCCAGCCTCTGGCATTCTGTGATTCTGTGACAAAGCCCAAGTGGGATCCATTTTCCTCTTCACCACCAGGGAGGAAAGCTCAGTGTGCAGGGAGGGAAGAAGAGGAGCATCCACAGCTGCCATTTCTACCCCACGAGAGTGGATATGCTCTTTGTGCTCCTCATTCCTGTGCACCTGCCAAGGGTTTGGCCCCTTGGTGAGAAGGGTCTGAGTGCTCCTGTGCACTCCCTGGAGGTGCTCAAGCACCTTGTGGATGTGACACTTTGGGCCATGGTTTAGTGTCTGTGGTGGTGTTGGGTCGATGATCTTAGAGGCCTTTTCCTACTGAAATGATCCTGTGAGGATCCCCACACCAGGTGAGGAGCTCATTAAGTGATAACAGTGTTATGAACAGCCCACACCAGCAACCCAATTAGCATGAATGTCCTTGGGAGGCTTCTTGCTGCCAAACCCAGCTGAGTTCTGGCACCCACAGTTCTCCTTTGTAGCTTAGAAATCTCCAACTGCAGCCAGGTGAACCCTCCCCATCCCCTGCTGTAGCACCAAGAGGGGGTAGGAGGACTCCAGGTCCTGGGACTTTGGGCCAGGCAGCTGAGGCAGGCTCACCATCATCTGTCTCCACGTAGAGTCGCAGCCCCAGGTTGTATTTCCCATCCACTAACCAGTGGTTGCTGGCAGCTGTGACGTCAAACACCAGCCAGCCCTCGGTGCCAGCATGCAGGTCCTGGGCATCCAGCAGGAACAGGTCAGACTCCCTGTGGGGATGGGCAGAAAGCTGAGCAGGTGACTAAGAGCACCCCAGGGGCACCAAGGCCAAGCAGCAGCCACGGAAACCATGCCTCAGTGCCTGTGTCCAAACAGGTCCTGGCACAGCTGGGTCAGGCTGGCGGCTCCCAGCGCCTCAGGCTGTGCTGGACAGGATGGTGGCACCCTGGCAGCTGCCCTGGGAAAAGGAGGCTCCCAGCCCAGGCTGGAAAGCTGAGGTGTGGCTTTGGGAAAGTGTGGGAACAGCTGGCAGCAGCCGTGGCACTTCCCTTGGTGTCTGCATGGTGGTGGGAAGGGGAAGTGCTGGGGCTGGGGCTTGCAGGGGGCACAGCTCCTTCCCCATTCTCAGCTCCACCTCCATCTCCACCCCTACCATCTTCATCCCTATCCCCACTATCTTCTTTCCTATTCCCATGCCCACCCCCTCCTTCCCATTCTTCTCCACCCCTATCTCCACTGTCTTCATCTCTATCCCTATCTTCTTTCCCATCCTAGTCTCAATCCCCATCTTCATTCCCATCCTCATCTCCATCCCCACCCTCCTCCATCACTGCCTCCATCTCCATCCCCACCATCTTCATCCCTATCTCCATTACCTTTTATCCCCATCCCAATCTTCTTTTCCACTCTCATCCTCATCTCCAGCTCCAGCTCCAGCTCCATCATCATCTCCATCCCTATCTCCATTACCTTTTATCCCCATCCCAATCTTCATTTCCACTCCCATCCTCATCTCCAGCTCCATCTCCATGTCCATCATCACCTCCATCCCGATCTCCATTACCTTTTATTCCCATCCCAGTCTTCATTTCCACTCCCATCCTCATCTCCAGCTCCATCTCCATGTCCATCATCACCTCCATCCCTATCTCCATTACCTTTTTCCCATCTGCCTCGCCACCATCTCCACCTCTACCCATACCACCCTCACCCCATCCCCACCATCTTCAGCCCATCCCCACCCCCACCCCTGAGGCTGTCACCTGTTGGAGTGCTCAGCAGCCACCTCGTAGATGCTGATGTGCAGGCTGCTGTTGCTGTGCCCCTCGATGCCTCGTGCCTTGTAGATGCGAAACTCAGCAGCGGTCACCGACTCCCCCGTGGGCACCTGGGTCAGGTCGAACCTGAACTCCTTCCAGTAGGGCTTGGGTGAGAAGATGTCCCGGTCCTGCTCGACTGAGGAATAAAAAGGGTCAGGGAGGACCATGCTGGACCCACAAAAGGGTCAGGGAGGATGATGTTGGACACTAAAAATGGTCAGGGAGGGCCATGCTGAACCCTCAAAAGGGTCAGGGAGGACCACAGTGGACCCACAAAAGGTCAGGGAGGACCATGCTGGACCCACAAAAGGGTCAGGGAGGATCATGGTGGAACCTTAAAAGGGTCAGGGAGGATCATGGTGGAACCTTAAAAGGGTCAGGGAGGACCACAGTGGACCCACAAAAGGGTCAGGGAGGACCACAGTGGACCCACAAAAGGACAGGGAGGACCATGCTGGACCCACAAAAGGGTCAGGGAGGACCACAGTGGAACCGCGAAAGGGTCAGGGAGGACCATGGTGGAACCTTAAAAGGGTCAGGGAGGACCAGAGTGGACCCACAAAAGGTCAGGGAGGACAATGGTGAACCCTCAAAAGGGTCAGGGAGGACCACAGTGGACCCACAAAAGGTCAGGGAGGACCATGCTGGACTCTTACCACACCATGAGCCACCTGGATGGGCTGAGCAGAGCCTAAAGCTTCTCCTCCCCCCTCCCCCCAGCCTGTTTTGTCCCTGATTTGGGGACAAGTTCCACTGTTCCTGAGCCCCACTGAGCTTCTGGCTGCTTCCAGTCCCCAGCTCTACTCTCCCAACAGTTTCAGTTTTGATGCCATCTTTCACATTTTTGCCCACCTCCCCCCACAACTTAATTTTTCTCCCCCTTCCCCCTTTATTTGTTATCAATTAAAACCCAATTAAAATGACAAACTCAGAGGCTTGGCCATGGCAGCAGCAGAGGGAAGCTGCCCCTGTGCTGCGTTTATGGCACCCCAGAGGGGGAAAACCCCACCCAAAAACTTGAGCTTTGGAGGTGAAGGAGAACATTCTGAGCAAAAATTGGGTGTTTGGTTTGCAAAATTTCCTGGGAGCAGGAGCTCAGGAGCCAATCCCTTTGGGAATCCTCTTGGGATGGAGGCTGAGATGATGTGGAGATGCCAGGAAATTGAACAGGGAAGCAAAACATCTGCTGGTCAGAGCTGGTTCTTGAGTCCATAAAGTGAAACTTCACTACCCTTTAGGTTTTTTTCTTCTGTGTCTTATCTTTGCCTTCTTCTTTGTCTTCCTTTGTCTTCTTTTTTTCTTATTTTTCTTATTATTTTTCTCCTCTTTTATTTTCCTTTCTTCTTCTTTCCTCTTCTTTTTTCTTTTCTTCTCCTTTCTTCTTTCTTCTTCTCCTCCTTTCTTCTTTCTCCTTTCTTCTTTCTTTTTTCTTCTTTCTTCTCCTTTCTTCTTCTTTTCTTCTCATTCTTTCTTTTCTTCTTTCTTCTTCTCCTTTCTTTGTTCTTCTTTCCTCTTCTTTTCTTCTCCTTTCTCCTTTCTTTTTCCTTCTTTCTTCTTCTCCTTTCTCCCTCCTTCTCCTTTCTTCTTCTTTTCTTCTTCTCATTTCTTCTTCTTTTCTTCTTCTCATTCTTTCTTTTTCTTCTTTCTTCTTCTCCCTTCTTCTTTCCTCTTCTTTTCTTCTCCTTTCTCCTCTTTCTCCTTTCTTTCTCCTTCTTTCTTCTTCTCCTTTCTCCTTCCTCCTTCTCCTTTCTTCTCCTTTCTTCTTCTCATCTTCTCATTCTTTCTTTTTCTTTTTTCTTCTTCTCCTTTCTTTCTTCTTTCCTCTTCTTTTCTTCTCCTTTCTCCTTTCTTTCTCCTTTCTCCTTTCTTTTTCTTTCTTTCTTCTTCTCCTCCTTTCTCCTTCCTTCTTCTCCTTTCTTCTCCTTTCTTCTTATTCTTCCTTTTTAACTTTTACTTTCTCTTTCTCTTTTTTTTTTTTTTCCAGACCCCAGATTCCCTCCAGCTCCTGGGCTCACCACAAGCTATGGTATAAATAAAGCCCAGGGCCAGGCAGGCAGGGGCGGATGCGGAAACCGTTTCCTGCTCCCTGCCCAGCCAGCTGTGGCCAGCTGTGACCAGAAGGATGATGCTGTGGGGAGCTGGATCTGCCCTGCTCACCTCCACCCCAAGGGGGGCACACAGCAGCCCCCCAACCCCGCTGCAGCCCAAGCATTTGGTTGGAAAAGAGCTTTAAGCTCACCCAGCTCAACCATTCTCTAACTCTGCTAAGCCATGGCCCTCAGCGTCGCAGCTCTGCCTCCTTGGAACACCTCCAGGGATGGGCATCCAAGCACCTCCCTGGGCAGCCTGTGCCAGGCTGTGAGAACCCTTTCAGATAAGAAGTTTCACAGAATCACAGAATTGCTTTGGTCAGAAAAGGTCTCTAAGGTCATCCAACCCAACCAGCAACCCAACACCACCATGGCCACTAAACCACATCCCCCAGGGCCATGGCCACACTTCTTTGAACACCTCCAGGAATGGTGACTCCACCACCTCCCTGGGTGCCAATCTCTGACCAGGTATTCTTCTGAAGTCCAACCCAGACCTCCCCTGGTGCAACTTGAGGCCATTTCCTCTCACCCCATCTCTTGCTACCAGGGAGAAGCTCCCACACCTCCCTCCAACTTCCTGTTGTCTGGCAAATTAATCCATGGCTGCAAAACCACAGCAGAGGCTGCACCCTGAAACCACCCAGATCCCTTTGCCCAGGCAGAAAACTGGGTGCTGAACTAGGTACTGGGGGTGTGTGTGTGTACTGCCTCCCCTCCCCAGATGGCCAGGAACCCACTGTGCCTGGGAACCTGCTGTTGATTCGAGGTGGGTTGACTCAGCCTCATGGGCAACCCTCAATTATCTGTGGGTGGATTGTGGATGAGCCACACTGAAAAAAAAAAAACCCAACCCAAGCTCTTTTGCTCTCCTTGCCCCTT
This sequence comes from Semnornis frantzii, assembly GCA_013399775.1. Taxonomy (NCBI): domain Eukaryota; kingdom Metazoa; phylum Chordata; class Aves; order Piciformes; family Ramphastidae; genus Semnornis; species Semnornis frantzii. Next base: position 7,978 of record VWYK01048838.1, read on the forward strand.
CCCTTCAGTCTTTAATGTCTCACCCCTGTGAGCTGCTGCACCTTTCCCCAAAGCTAAATGCCACCCTGTGCCCCCACCCCCCCCGAATAATAAACCCAGGACTAGACACCCATGGCCCTGGGGATGCTCAGCTCCAACCAAACTGAGCCCTGCTGCTTCCCAGCCTCAACGTGCTCCAAATCTCTTCCTGGGGATGGAGTGATGGAGCTGCTGCCCTTCACCATCCTGCTCTCCAGGTTGTTTTTAGCTCCACTTTCTCCACATGAACTTTCTCTGCTGCTGTAAACTGAGCATCAATTGTAATTACTGGTTCTGGCTGCTCCCCATGATCGTTTCAGACACTGAATTAGAAGGAAATGCCAGGGGATATTCGACCACATCAAGCACTCCGGCGCCTGAAATAGGTTTAAAGGAGATGTGAGGCAGATGCCATCCTTCCCTGGCAAGCAGGGGAAAATGAGCTCCAGAGGCTTTCCAAAGCAGGGAAAGATTTTGGAGGTATCCTGTAGCTGAGCCTCTGCCAGGCTCCTGCTCCATCTCTCAAGTGCTGCTTCCATCCTCCCGAGGTGACCACCAGCATGACCATGCCCTGCACTCCAAGGAGGACACTGAGGTGCTGGGATGGGTCAAGAGAAGGGCAGCAAAGCTGGGAAGGGTCTGGAGAACAGGACTGGTGAGGAGCAGCTGAGGAAACTGTGGCTTGCCAGGAAGATCTTAGAATCAGAGACTGGTTTGGGATGCAAGAAACCTTTAAAAGTTCCTCAGGTCATGGAGTCTGATTCCCCTGCAGACAGCTAGAGCAGGTTGCTCAGAGCCCCAAACAACCTGACCTGCAATAGCTCCAGGATGGGCATCTGGGCATCTCTGGCAAACCTGGGCCAGGCTCTCACCACCCTCAGCACAAAAATTTCTTCCTTCTCTCCAGTCTGAATCTCTCTTTCAGTTCAAACCATCCCTCCTTGTCCTGTCCCAACAGATCCTGAAAAAAAGTCTGTCCCCAGCTTTCTGCTCACTCCTGTGAAGCACTGAGAGGCCACCAGAAGGTCTCCCTGGAGCCTTCTCTTCTCCAAGCTGAACAAGCCCAACCCTCTCAGCCTGGCATCGCAGCAGAGCCCTTCCAGCCCTGCCAGCTTTGCCGTGGCCCTGCGAGGGCTGCATCTCTGCTGGTGCTCTGTGCTCAGCCCCATCCAGCCACAGACCAAGACCTCTGGTGGCAGACAGAGCTGCTCCACTGCTTCATCCCGATGGGGCCTGCAGGAATCCAGCCACATCCCGGGGCAGCGGCGGATGTTGGGAAGGGCAAGGGAGGATGTGTGCTGGGATGAGCCATCACGGGGGGCTTGGGCACGCTGAGAGCCTCCTCCTCCTCCTTGCCTTCCCGTTACAAGCCTCTCAGCTCTGTGATTATAGCCTGCGTGGAACCATGACTCACAGGGCTGCTGGCTCAGCCCTGACCCAGAAGAAATCTCAAAGCCCATCCTTACCCCAGGCTTAAAATTACACCTGAGTCCTTCAGCCAGAGCACAGAAATAGCACAGGGCAGGCCGACATCAAGGGCTCCATCTCCACAGCAAGAGGGAGTGAGAAGAATGGGAGGGGTGGATCCAGCACCAACCCCAACCAAAGGTGCCCGGTGGCCGCCCATGGCCCGGGGGCCCTCGCTGCCCAGACTGGGAGGTGTTTGTGTGCTGCGGAGGTTTGTCATCCATTTCCCCTTCCCAGGAGAGAGGTGTGCCGTTGGGAGCCCTGCTCTGGCCCGGCTCACACAGGGCTACGTGGGGTGGCTGGGAGCCAAGAGGTCCAAGTGGCCAATGGAGCAGCGACTTGCCTCATTTGCATGTCCCAGCAGGGTAATTGTGCAGCGAATTATGCAGGCAAATGAAGGCCACAGACACGGAGTTCATTAACACAGAGGGGCTGACGAAGCCACAGAAATCAAAGCCATTCAAATTGAAGGCTGGAAACTCTCTTCCCCAACTCTCCTGCTTGCTCCAGGAGCACCAGGAATGGGAGTGGTGCCAGCATCCCTGTGCCCACATCACTGCACCAGCATCACTGCACCAGCACCCCTGTGCCAGCACCTCTGTACCCACATCACTGCACCAGCACCCCTGTGCCCACATCACTGCACCAGTACCCCTGTGCCAGCACCCCTGTGCCCACATCACTGCACCAGCATCACTGCACCAGCACCCCTGTGCCAGCACCTCTGTACCCACATCACTGCACCAGCACCCCTGTGCCAGCACCCCTGTGCCCACATCACTGCACCAGTGCCCCTGTGCCAGCACCCCTGTGCCCACATCACTGCACCAGCATCACTGCACCAGCACCCCTGTGCCAGCATCCCTGTGCCCACATCACTGCACCAGCACCTCTGTACCCACATCACTGCACCAGTACCCCTGTGCCCACATCACTGCACCAGCATCACTGCACCAGCACCCCTGTGCCAGCATCCCTGTATCCACATCACTGCACCAGCACCCCTGTATCCACATCACTGCACCAGCACCCCTGTGCCCATCCCTATGCCAGTGCCCCTGTGCTAGCACTCCTGTGTCTACATCCCTGCACTAGCACCAATGGTCGCAACCTGCACTCCTGTGCCACCATCCCTGTGCCCATCTCCGTCCTAGTGCCCCTCTGTCCACATCCCTCCATCAGCACCCCTGTGCCCACCAGCACTCTTGCACCCACACCCCTGTGCCAGCACCAATACCTCCCAGGCAGCTTCCCAGGCTCCCCTGAACGTCCCCCTTTGGTTGGCACCAGACTTGGCCTTTTTGCAGCACCCTGTGCAGAGCCTGAAGGGGTGCAGGGGAGGAGGAGAGTCCTGTCTGGTCCTTGGTGGTGCCATGGTGAGGCATCTTCTCATCATGTGCCCTTTGGCAGCAACCAAATCCAGTCCTGCTCTGAGGAGGCATCCCCGAGCTCAGGACACCAGCCACATCTGCAGCTCCTGGGCCAGGACACTGCCCTGTGCCTGCTGGCACCCTCTGCCCACACCCTGCCCCTTGGTCTTTGAAGAGATGCTCCCCAAACTCCTTCAGCTTAGCCTGGACACCTGAGCACTCCTTGAGGCGGTGAGCAGAGGCAGGAACAAGCTTCACATGTGACCCCAGGTCTGTGCATCCCACCGGGTTCAGGGCACCCCAGCACCTGCCCTTCTGGGGGACACACACACACGACCCCTCGCCCCCCAAATTCTCATGGCCCTGCTGATGCTGCTGGAACAGGTTCAGCTTTCCCTGCTGCTCAGGCGACAGCCTGGAAAGGCTCTGGTGGTTGGGTCCTGGCGCGGCTCGGGAACCAGCGGGGCAAGATTCCAGCTGTAACGAGCAGCCCTGAGGATTCGATTTGGAGGTGCGAATCGGTGTCCCACCGTGGGCAATGCCATCCACCCCACCGTTGGCACCAGGGCTGCCTGTGCTCCCCGCTCACCCCGCAGCCGGTTCCTATGAGCCCACCGCAGCGGGGAGCGCGGGGGTGGGCAGCAGCTCTCCAGCCCCATCCCACCTGGCTGCGCAGTTGCCCTCCAGTGCCTTACGGGGGCTGGGCTGAGGACGGAGCTTGCCCGCGGGGGCTCGGTCGGGGCCACACCGTCAGCCCGGGCCGGGTGGGCAGTGGGCTCTGGGTCGTGCCCAGTCCCGACGGTGCGGTCCCCGCAGCCCCGACTCCCCACACGGACTGCTCCTCGGTGCTTCCCCGGGCGCTACATTGCGCTGCTATCCCGACCCTGCCCGCGCTCTCCGGTCCCCCCCGGTGCCCCGACAAGCTCCCGTCCTTTCCATGAGCTCTGGTCTGCTCCGATCCCCCAGGTTCCCTCCTGCGTCCCGGTCCCTCCCCGGTCCTGACCAAGCCGCCTGGATCTTGCCCGTGCGCTCCCGAGTCTCCACAGGCTCCGGTCCCTCCGGTGCTCCCCGGTCTGCTCCGGTCCAGCCTGTCCCCCCGGTCCTGCCAAAGCAGCCTAAATCCTGTCCGCATACCCCCGGTTCCCCTCTCCCCCAGGCTCCGGTCCTCCCGGTCCGTCCCGGTCCCGTCGGTACCGCGGACGCCCTGCTCCCCGGGGGTTCCCGCAGGCTCCGGTTCCT
>VWYK01048841.1:0-19308 GCA_013399775.1 Semnornis frantzii
GAGTTTGATCCCATGGTAGAAGAATGGGAGGAAGATCACCTTCCTGAAAAATCGAAGCATTTTCAGTGCATTGGGGAAGGAGGAAAGCGTACAAAGATTGGAGGAAGAGGAAAAGTTGTCTGGGGGGGGTCTCTAAGTTTCAAGCACACTGCAAATGATTGTTTGAGTGGTTAGATTTGGTTTGTTGCTGCTATCTATGGAGCAAACCTTACATCTGGGGGGTCAGGTACTGCTAGCACAGAACAATTGCTGATTATGAAGCAATTGCAACATAAACCGTGGGCTCGAGCTGACCATGGAGCAATTGCTACATAAACCGTAGGCCCTAGCCATGCAGAACGGCCGACTCCTCCAAAGATAAGAAAGGAATTCAAGGTTGTCTAACAACCTTGTTAGAGTTGTGAAGCAGATGGGCTCGGTTAATGAGGAGGCTAAATAAATAAATAAAGAATTGTAGAAGGTATCAGCCTAAACTAACGTAAGAAAGGTTGGCCTATTAGAAACTTGTTACTAACAACCCTTATTAGCATAACCAATTAGTAAGTGACACATTGTCTAGAATAGCCCTTGGAGACTATATAATGCGACCCTTTTGTATTAATAAACGGAATTTGTTTGCATCAAACAGTCTCCCCATCCCTCCATTGCAACATACATCCACTTCACAGGTCAACTGATCTGAAACTTTGGTAAAACTGTTGTGAGTCCTTCTTCTCAGTCTCTACATCTGCTACAGCTCATCTCTAGCTTCCTGATGAGCAAACAATTAACCAGGTTTTATCTGAAGAGTAGCTTGTTGGTAGCGGGATATCATGGCCAAGGATTGATTACTTAAGCGGTGTCGCATGTCTGCAGTTTTAAATCCATAAGTAGCACAATGAAATGGTAGCATCTGAAGGAATAGAGCAAACTTTGTTGCACTGAGTGGAAGTGGTACAAATAAGAAGCATCTGTCATGTTTTAAAGCCAGTAGTTACAGTGTGTTCTCCTTATTCAGATTGCTTTCTGATAGTTCTGCATTTTTCTATCAAATCTTTCAGTTGTACTTGAGTTATAAAATAATAATATGATAAAAAAGTTACATGACATGGATACAATGCTGCATGTCAATTCTTGGCCACAAGACCTTATTTTAAGCAGTGATTGTGTTTGCAAAATTACTGTAGGAAACCTATCGTAAGTGCTTTTTCTAGAACAGGTGTGCAGCCTTGGAAATTGAGATGTAAAAAGAGTTACCTGCTCTGAGATGATTTGTAAATGCATGCTTATCTTAAGACAAATAACTGTCCTAATGATGACTGACTGCTTCCAAGATTCTATTTTAAAAATCAGTAATTTCATTGAATGCTTGATTTGCACATACCATGAAAGTGACTACAGGGAGAGCTGGCAAGGATTTTTTCCAGAAAAGCTAAATGTGTTTTGCTTTCTGACATTGATTCTATTTTATCTCTAGTTTTGGTAAACTGAACAAAATCACAGAATGACAAGGATTGGAAGGGACCTCTGGAAATCATATAGTCCAACCTCCCTGCCAGAGCAGGTTCATCTACACTAATACTAAGTGTTTTAGCACAAATCCAGGCTGGGTGGTGAATGGCTGGAGAGCAGCCCTGAGGAAAAGGACCTGGGGGTCTGGGTTGATGAAAAGCTCAACATGAGCCTGCAGTGTGTGCATGCAGNAGAGGCCCTGTAGTAGCCTTCCAGTATCTGAAGGAGGCCTACAGAAAGACTGGGGAGGGACTATTTACCAGGTCTTATAATGATATGACAAGGGGTAATGGGTTTAAACTGGCAGAGGGGAGATTTAGACTGGAGGTTAGGAGGAAGTTCTTTGCAGTGAGGGTGGTGAGGCATTGGCACAGGTTGCCCAGGGAGGTTGTGGCTGCTCCCTCCCTGGAGGTGTTCAAGGTCAGGTTGGATGAGGCCTTGAGTAACCTGTACTAGTGGGAGGTGTCCCTGCCTATGGCAGGGGGTTGGAACTAGATGATCCTTGAGGTCCCTTCCAACTTTACCATTCTATGATTCTATGATCCTATGATCACCAGGTTTAATACCAGCTCATTTTTTTTCTTCCCCAGTTAAAGTATACTTGTACCTCTTTGTAAACTTAAAACACTGGCAGTTGAGACCAGTGAGGCTGTGAGTGAAAACTTACCTGTGTTCCTTAATGTTTTACAATGCACTTCTAGCTTGTCCAGATACAATTCTATAATCAACATGGTCAGGTTTTAAATGTTGTTTATATCTTTTGATATTTAATTCAGAATTCCTGTTTGATTGCTGGAATTCAGTCAGGAGAGAGTACAAACATGAGTAATACAATTTTCTTGTGAATAAGCAAAATGTACAGTTTGCTTTGTGAAATCATTGGCAACAAAATACTCCTTCCTCTGGGGTCATCTCAGAAACCTAAATCTTTCTTTTTGTTCTCACACTTGAAATCTTTGTTTATGCTATGGACATTCTGCCACCATCAATACTGTAGGTTTTCCTCTACTTTCCAGCCTAGGAAAATGTTACAGTGGAAATCATGTGTCTTTCCAAGAAGTGAATCAGTTTTCTTCCTCTTCAGTATTTCAATTCTAGCTTCCTTTTGCATCAAGTTTAGCTTCTAGTTCTCTTCAAGGTTCAGCTTATCTCTGCACTAGCAGTTATCTTTTGTTCTTGTTTCTCTTCACCATTTCATGCCACTTACTCTTGCCTAGTGTTTTTATTCTACCATGTCTCTGAGAACTTTCCTCCTTCCTCATTTTAGTGCTACTTTAGTGCCGCCCTTCACCATGCATCAGAACTTCCTGATGGCAATATACAATACTACTGTCTATCCATTTAAACTTGCACCTTTTTTTTAGCACTGCCCATTAAAGACAATTGCCTATGTAATAAAATTAATTTATCTGTTTTGAAAGCACACATGACACTCTAAATGAAAGGCCTTTTGAGGTAGCCATCTCCCAGGTGTCAAGACTTGAAATCTTGGTGGTTTTCTTTCATTTACCTGCAGGTTGTCATTTATACTTGAGCAGCCAATAACACATTTTTGATACATGGACTCCTGGAGAACTGGAGAGGGCACAGTGCCCTACTGCAGGTGGGCACATTCTGCCCCACAGACTTGCACAACTCAGAAATCCAGCGGAGAGGTGCAATTCCCAGCTATGATGTAGGATTACAGACCCTTCCTTGTCAAACAACTCCATGTTCTTCCCTGCTCATAGAGACTAGTGCATGTTAGAAGAGACTGGAGACAGACTGGCCATACAGAGAGAAGCTAGGTGTCGTGGGTTTAAAGAAAAACGACAGAGTAAAGCTCTAAAACGAATTGGAGAAAAAACACAGAATTGTATTTGGAGAGAATTTGCAGATAGAAATTACAAGGTAGATACAGAATACATAAGCAAGCCCCCTTGAATTTTCCCCCATCCCAAAACTAAATCTATCATCCCCAGTGCTCCAATCCTCCCCCCCATGCCTCTGCCATCCAAGAGGCCTAAGCACAGCCTCTGCAGGCCCCAACTAGGCCCATCCTTACATGTTTGTCCGATAATGTAGCTCCTGCCCGGCAGAAGGCTGGAGGGGGAGGAGAAGAGAACGAACTGGCCTTGCCGTGAGCTTATGAAGAGATAGCAGAATTGTGGGATTGAATAACAATCTTCAAGTCCCAAGAGGACTTTCTTAACCCCATAATTCCCAACCTGGGACACTAGGTTCCCAGTTAGTCTGATATAAATATAACTAAGTTCAAGAGTATGTCCTATACTTTGATATCTCTGTAAGGGACTATAGAATCATAGAACAGTTTGGGTTGGAAAGGACCTTTCAAAAGTCACTTAATTTCAATGCCTCTGCTCTGAGCAGGGCCATCTTGCACTAGATCAAGTTGCCCAGAGCTTCATCCAATCTGACCTTGGGATCAGTCCCCATCCCTAAGGATGGGACATCTACCACCTCTCTAGACAAACTGTTCCAATCTCTCACCACTCTTACTGTAAAACAAAGTCTTTCTTAAATCCAATCTAAACCTACTGTCTTTCAGTTTAGGATAATTGCTATTTTTCCTGTCACTCTAGACTGTAGTAAAAAGCCTCTCTGTTTGTCTCATGAGTCACCTCTGTACTTTGAAATGTTGCAAAAAGATGTCCATGGAGTCTTCATTTCTCCAGGGCAAACAACCTCGACTCTCTAAGCCTTTCTCTAATTATTTTTGTGGCACTCCTCTGGACCTTCTCAACAGACCCATGTCTTTCCTGTGTTGAGGACTCTGCAGCTGGATACAGTACTCCACTCACCAGAGTGGAATAGTGAATTGCCTTCCTTGACCTGCTACTGGCCACACTTCTCTTGATGCAACTGAGGATACAGTTTGCCTTCTGGGTTGCAAGTGCACATTGCCTGCTCATCTCCAATTGTTTATCTATCAGTACCCCCAAGGCCTTCTCTGCAGGACTGCTGTCAATCCCTTTGTCTCCCAGCCTGCAATGATACCAGTGGTTGCCCTGACCCAGGTGTATGACTATGCATTTGAACTTGTTCCTGGCAAGATGGAAGTCTAACCTGTCGCACAAATGCTACCAAATTCCATTATCCTAAATTTTCACCATGGCAGTTCGATAGATAAATACATATATTAGTCTGAAATGGGCCAGATCAAATTATTTTATTCTTCATGTTTTCTTCAGGACAGTATTGGAAATGCTACCTCTTCCTTTTCTCTCTGTCTTCAGGAAAGCATCATTTGTCCATGGCTCTCATTCACTGGTGTTTACTGAGCATTCACCTGGCTTTAACCAGCATGGGCTGGTGGAAGTGTGATGTTATTAGACACGGCAGTCTGTCTCCCTGACAGTACCACCAGAGATGAGCCTGTCAGGAATGTCTCCGCCAAAAAGTATTGCTCAAAGGGCTTTTTGTCAAATTGCTTGACACTTGCTCATGAACTATGACTAACATTGCCTCTTAAAACACTCTGTATGTTTATTTTATAAGCCATATGGCCAAAACTTGCTTAGTGTTATATAGGTGTGAAAGGAAGTCTGAATAAATGTAATTACTTTGGACTTCTGAGCTTTACAGCAAAAAGTTTCTGTAGTAATGTAATTACTGTATTGTGCTTTATACAATTTATACCTACATTCCCTGATTATTTCTAGGTTTTTTTTCTCTTTCTTTCAAAAAAATTTTCAGAAAAAAAACAAACAAAATGAAACCAAAACAACAAACCCCAAACACCTAAATAACCAGTTCTGTAAAACTGTTGTTGGGCAAATTATACCTAAAGCTAGAATGGAAATATGTGACTGTTAGGAACTGAGAGATTTCACCTAAGGGTTTTGCTAATGGATGTCTGGATGACTATGAATATACATCTTTCTGCTCTGGTGGGAACTTTGCAGAATAATTAATAGCATCTGAGTGAGTAATCCTCAATAAAGGGTTAGACCCTTTTGCATTTGCAGTCCCTTTAACAGTTTGCAGCTGTTAAAAATGGTATGTATGTATACAAAATAGTAAATAAAAACCTTTCAAGCATATAGAAGATTTGAATATGACTAGGCTATCAGTTTCCCTCTACAGGAGCTCTCACTCAGTGAAGAGATGACTGTAGTAAGCATGGCACATAGTAAGCAAAGATAAATGTTCTCTGAGCACAGTTCTTTAAATGATTTTTTTATTTTAGACAAAATATTTTACTGTAGTTCTGCTGAGGGCTTCTCAGAGAAGTAGTACCCAAATTCCTGGGTGACTGTTCTTGGGGAAGTAATGCAGGAACTGTGCTCAGACAATGATGCAGTCTGGATGTTTAAAATACAATGCAGGTCTGCCTTTTGTGTGCCCTTAATCTGAAACCGGGTAATGCGTCAGTATGCATTGACTTGTTATTCTGCAGTCTGGTAAATAACTGTATGGACTTGTTCTTAGTGGTGTCTTTTCTTTGCCTTTTTGTCTTAAAATCAGTGATTAAAATGTCATTTTATGACATACACATAAGATATAAAACATGCAGAGCTTGCAGTTTCTTTCGTCTGAGAGAAATATGCTATTGGTGAGAAAGATGCAGCATAATACAAAGAAATGACAAAACCAAGGAATGTACACACAAACATATTTCTTAACTCAATTTAAATGACCCTATGCATAACCCAGGAGAGTCTGAAGATGACTGTGAGCTCTCTCCTGATTTTTACCTTACAACATACTGAAAAATGATCTGTGATGCTAAAAGGTGGTTATTTTTGGCATCCTATATCAATTTCCTATTCACACAGCAACTGGTGGCAACTAAAAATAATCCTGGTTTAGTACCAGCTAAAAATCTGGTCACATTTGGCACAGGAACAGCATGCATAAGTAAAATTTAAGATCCCTTGTTCTGCTATTTCATTCGAGCCCACTCATCAAGCTTAGTTTGCTGCCATTTGAAAGCTATTGAAAAGCCATTAACTGGCAGGACTGCGAGAGCCGCAGTGCAGCAGCACACCTCAGTGCTGGAAGAATGTGGCTGCAAGTGCACACCAATTAAATCTTTCTATTCCTGGGGATGTGGGATTAGGAGCAGTGTCAATCAATTGTGCTACAATAGCACGTGCAGTAGTCATAGTTCAAGACGCACAGAGGTTTATCATAACTCCAGCAGTCGGATGAGGATGACTTGGAAGCCTCTGCAAGATCCTGGAACAGAAACTACATTAAATAATGTATTCTGAGGTATACTGGATACCTGAGGAAGGGCTCTAAATAATGCATTTTCTGGGCATGACAGTTGTAGCAGAAGAGAATGCTGAAACCTGTAGCAAGACTACAGCCTGAGATGAAAGAATGTCTCATTACCATTTTATCAAATGCTGTAAGTAACAAAATGGTTATTTTGATTTCTAAACTGTCTGTTTTCTGAGGTGTGTCTTTTCGATGCATATGCAAAAAGTGGAAGGCAGATACTGCATGATGTCAATGTGCAGTAAGGAAGGGGAGTTGTTACTTTGCATGTGAATATGCAGGCAGAGCATAGTGTTTCTTTTTCTCCTCTGTTCAGAGGGAACTTCATTGTGTCTGTGATAAAGCTCTCATTCTGAAGTTCATGCTGATCAGCTTTTAAAACTTTTGTTTAAATTGATCACTAAAGAACATAATATCCAAAAAGGAAGAAACATGTAATTCACAGCATTATGTTAAAGATGCCTGGAAGGACAACCTTGGATATGGCTCTTACATGTTACGAGGGTAATAAAAATGAAAATCACTTCATAATTAGGAGCACATATCATTATCTGTTGTAGATCAATTGCTTGTAACCAGTCCTTATCAGAATATTTGGCTATTTGGTGTGACAGACTTAAAAAATAGCAATGAACTTTTAACCTTGAATCATGCAGGCTACCTCCTTAAGGACTGAAATTAGGATCTATGTTAAATGTATTGATTCAATGCAGAGCAAATTCCTAGCAACGTTTTTGGGTTTTTTTTTTGGGGGGAGAGGCTGCCTGTCAAAGCTGCTTGTCTTCCTAGCTCAATTTTTCAAGCTTTTTGGATTTGCCTTTTAAAGCATCCAGAGTCTGAGTGGAAATTGCTGGGTTTACATGAGATAAATGAGTTATGGTTTAGATACTTGCTCTGGACAGCCATTAATAGTTTGTTAGTTGTGGATGTTTTTTACTACAGGACTTAGAAAACTTCAGACTTCTAGGTTTTATGTCTCTGTTTTAACATGACAAATAGCAGATGGTTGTAAAAGGTTTTCTCTCCAGATTGTGGTCTTTGATGACTTGAACATACCAAGGGCATTTCTGAAACTATTTTTAAAATATGTTGCAGTTAAGAAACAAGTAATGTGGTTCTTTGATGCTTTAATATGAAATTAATCTGCCTTGGAAGTATTTTAGTAATTAAGAAAAAAGTATTTATGAGGTTTTCCTCTTGTCTGGATTCAATTGGACTTCCATATGGAACTGCTTTTAATACTGGTGGGAGTTACAAGCCTAAATGCCCTGTTCATGCAGAGGAGCACAGATTAGATTTACTGCATAGTTTAAAGGTGCATTTTAAGAGTAAATCTTTGAGCTTGTCATGAGATTTGATAAATGCAAATGAGGAATTTACAGCATAATAACTATCTCAAAGATGTCAAAAGAGTATTGTTAGGTGTTTATTCACTTTGAAATAACCTTCTTAGAGTGAAACTGTAGCAAACATATATATAGGGGTGGTGGTGTTCACCAGCATATGTAACTCTACAATGAAACTACAGATTGCTTAATTGGAAAGAGATGAGGATGACCACAACATTCTCTTGTTAAAAGGAAGCAGATGATGACTACTTGGGATGTGCATTTCATTGGTTGAAGGGCAGGGATGAAGGACTAAAACACAGTACAGGAAAAGACCATACAGCATTTGTTGGAACTTATGATTAATGATTTTGCACTAAATCAGGGTATTTTACCATATAGTACTTTTCCTTCAAAATAATGCACTTCAGAAGACAATAGCTGCTGGCTGGAGCCTGCCAGAAAAGCCTTTTACTACCTGTGCTTCTCCATAAGGAACTGACAAACTGCTTCCACTTCTACCTGTAATTGGTGAAGGAGGAACACTTCCTCTGCCATCCTCCCTTGAGGGTAACTGTTTGACTTAACATGCCAGTAGTGTGGCTGATGTTTGATTTGACAAACAGCTGGGATCAAATATGGGCCAGGGCTGTGTGCAGGGTGGCAGCACCAGTGATGTTCTGAGACCTGCTGAGAGCAGCTGAACCTCTAATGATTGTAATGTGACTTTTCACAGCCTGCTTTTTCACTCCATTTTGCTGATGATTTGTTTATCGGAAGGAAAAGACATTAAATCAGAGGAACTGTGTTTGTGGAGGACTGTGTCTTGGTATGCTTTAGAGAGAGGAGAAGTACCTAAAAAAAAAAGAAAAAAAATTAATGGCACTTGAAAGCTACTGTTTTCTGAACAGCAGTGCTTTGTACCTGGCTTTTGCATATGGTTTTTTGCACTTTGTTTTTAAATCTCTACAGGAAATACGTGTGGAGATCTGAACTGAGAAGGGACATAGCTATTCTCCTACGGCATTAGTACAATTTTAATGCTGTTCTTTCATGTTTCCAGTTCACTGCTCCCAGTAGAAGGCTGTGAAAATGAGATATACTCTCACCATCTTGCCATAGGATCTTTCAGGTTGGAAAGATCCAACTCTGGGAGGTCTCCAGTCCACATGGCTCAAAGCAGGGGCAGCTGCATAGTCAGACCAGATTATATGGGGCCATGCCCAGTGAGGCCTTTCATCCCAGTAATACTCTGGAATAAGGCCTGCTGCAACCATCATGTTGTCTTCAGCTGGCACCTGCAGCATTTAAAACACAAGCTGTCTGCCGGTTCGAGCAGCTCATATTGTCCCTGCTGATGCCCATCTCTTTTTTGCAGCCAAGTCTTGCTGCCGAGAGCTGTCCCTGTCTGCGCTAGTAGCTTCTCCTTGGCAATCAGCTAATGTAAGCTATTTAGAAAGGAGAACAGTAGTATGTAGGAGAGTACCACATGTTATCTGCCAGCTGTTGGGTACCATTTTATCTTGATGATTTGTGTGACAGACTGTAGAAACGAGTGTAATTTTGCAAATTAGGCAGCACCTTGCTGCTATCTTCTCTCCCATATATATCCAGTAGCAATGTAAATACCATCATGTACATGTTATGGCTGTGGTTTTCCACCTGCACTCTGGACCTGCTTTGAGGGATCTGCAAAGGTAATGAAGGAAAATAGTACTTTAGTCAGGAGGCTCAAATTTATTACTCAAGAGGCTGATTTCCACTGCGAATACTATAGAGGTGCATAAATGCAAACAGAATTAATACCTTGCTAGGGAGTTATGTCAGCTGAAAATCTGAGCCAAGTGAATTTACCCAAATATTAGGATCTTCACTTACGGACATCAGAGTACCTCCGTTCTTTCTGAATTATCACTGTTTCTGATTCCTTTATCTTCTTTGTATAAATTATGAAGCACTGAATTGAGCCTTGTTACAGACCAATACTTACAGACATCTGAGATGGGAATACTAATTAGATGTTTACTAATGAATTAATTCAGGATTTGAAACAAGACACAAGAAATATAATTCTCTCCAACATCTAACTCTTATTACCTTCACCATCTGAATACATGACAAGGTTCGTCCATGAGTAAAATTAAGTAAAGTAGAAGATGCACTGAAAAATTTGTCCTTTAAATTTTGCAATATCTTCTTAAGATATCTTGTAGTCTATACTGATTTATTCCTTCTTTTCACTGCTTGTAGTCAAAGTATTTTTTAAAATCCATATACTGCAGGAGTCTTTCCTTACATAAAAACCAAACCAACCAAAAAAACCCAAAAAACCAAAAACCCAAACCCCCAAAAAGTCTTAACTTTAGTTTGCACTGCTAGAGACCTTAATTGCATTCACTGTGTTGAAAGGCCAAATCCAACAGTAATGTACTTCCAGATATCATCTTTAGTGTTTTTCACACTAATTCAGAGAGTATTTGGTAACAAAATTATCTTCATGCTCGTGAATGAATGAAGAGTAAATTCTATGGTTTGTTTTTATTATTTCCAATTTATTAAATTTTACTGTACTTTTCCATAGCTTGCTGTTTCAAATCATTTTCTGTTTCAGTAAAACTATTAGCTACCAGAATTCTCAACGTAGTAGTATGAGCATTTGACCTGTGGGTAGTATCTGGCATTAGCATGTTCCAGGATGCGCAGAGGGAAAGACAAATGTCATCTCGAGCTCTCATTTATCACTTTAAATTCAGTCTGTGTGCTCTTGCCAAAACAGTCAGCTGTTCTCACATCACCCAGAGTCTTCTGAGGCTCCAGACATGCTGTATTTGCAGCTTGGAAAAGGGCTGTGGAAGATGTGATACAATACATTAGTTTTAGTTTACAAAGGATGGGGACTTACACTTGATTCCCCTATGGATGAGAAGGCAATTCTGTGGGTGAAACATGTGATACCTTCATGTCAGCTTTCTGTGAGACATCCTGTGAAAATTTAATCTGTATTTCAACAGAGCGAGTTGATGTAGCTTAGATTGGGTGAGAAGCGAAGAAAAGCCTGAAAAGAAAGAATGAAGACATGTAGCTGGTCAACAGTACAGGAACCCTATGCCTTTGTGATGATTTTGTATAGGATGTGTGGTGACCCAAGTAATGTGGACACACAGATCCCCTATCACACTGGATGGTTAGTGATGTGAGAGAACTATAAGTGTTTTCTTCTTCGTCGGACCAGGATTCCTTCTGTTACAAGTTTGGTCAGGAGGTGGTATTTATGTATTTAGCCCATTTTATGGTGTCCCAAAGAATTCTCATGTCATCTTGGATGTGTCCTCTGCCACTGATGAGGTGTCCAAAACACAAAAAAAACCCTGCAACAACCCAACAAAAACACAAGCAACCAACAATAAAAACCCAACCCCGCAAAAAACCAAACACCTCAAACCAAATAAACAAACAAAACCCCAAAAGTAAGAATTATGCAGGTAGTAGGAAGAGAGCTATAAATAGGAGACCAGTGTCTGTGCCAACCCTTATTGAACAGCCATTGCTTTAGTTTAGGTTGCTGTTTAATGATGGTGTCATGGTTTTATTCCTGCAATAAGAAAGCTCAGTACAACATGGCTGCAGAGAAACCTGCCTTTTTCTTATACATGCTATGACCTGTGGCACCAACGAGATGCCTAGCATGGCCAAGAGACTGTGTCTGCTGAAAGTGAAGCTAGGAGGAAGAGACAGGAGTCATTTTTCCCAGGAGCCTAGAAAGAGCAAGAGGAACAGCTGGGTGTGATGAGCCACACAGGTTTAGATTCTGTGAAGATGCGCAGAGCAATTCTAGGGGAATAAAGAGATTTTGATGGAAGGTGTCTGAGAAGCTTAAAACACTGAAAAGGAATGCTAATACAATACACAGTATTTCTTATTCCATTTTGGCACTCAGTCTGAGTCTGATGCATCACTGATCTACAATGCAGATTTGAAAAAAAAATAGTTGGTGTGATAATTCAGATGTCATGAAGGTTATCTGAAAAATTAGCAAAAACTGCTTTATTAATGGTTTTTATCTTGCAGGACTTGATACAAGCAGAGCCACAGCTAGAACATTTTTGCTTCTGTTATATTCTGTCACTGTAATCACAGGATAAGTACAGGGTAACAGGGAAAAAAATGAAATAATTGACAACCTATGAATTCTAGTAATTTTTATACCTGCATATGGTACTTGGTTATTTATTTTTATTCTCTAATTCTTCATCCTCATTCATGCAACAAAGCAAAACAATTGTTGTTTTTTGGAGTGCTTCTTTTCTTCTAATATAGTGATTCTGCTGACAGCAAAGAAATCCAACCACCCTGAAAATGAGATGAAAAAATATTGCAAAGGTCAAAGTATCATGTTTTCTCACCATATTGTCACAGCATGTATGAAGCTTCAGAAGCTTGGTACTACATTTTTGAGGAGATTGCTGCAGGAACAGAGAACAGCAAAAAAACCCTCAAACCTATATCCACATGTGAAATTGTAGCACTGTAGTCACTTTTTCCTCACAAGTGAAAAGTTTGAGGCTGATGAAGATATTTTCATTCCTGAAGTAGATTTTTGCTCCAGATAATCACAATCCTCTTTCTTTCTCATTTCAGACATGTTAATGTACTGCATAATGGTAAATTTTGCACAGTTGATTCATTGTATAACCAAAAGAAAATATTTCTAGATAATAAAATTAACGCTTGCATCAAAATAGCCGGAATCTAAACATGGTTGTTTTAAAACAAGTAGAATTTTAAGTTGAAGTAATTCTAATGTATTTTTAATCAAATGGAAATCAATTAAGTCAACAGAAGAATAATTTGATTTGGAATAAATGAAGAGTTGTCCTAATGTGGGATTTTTTAATACATCATAAAGAAGCACCACCAATTTAATAAAAAATAATGCTTGCTTGCTTATTAAAAGGTGTATTTTATGTTTGCTTATATTGCTGTTGCCTTCAGTACAAACAACAGCAATATAAGACCTCCTAAAAGAAATCTTCAAGTTCTAATATTTTGACTACTGGACATACATTGAGGTAACAGATTACATAGGTCATTATCTGTTGTAACCTACAGAACTATACATGCAAGTAGTAGTGTCAAATCTGTTTTCCGTGCCAGTGCTGTTCTAGTGCACTGAAAAGACAGCTGCCCCTGACAAGTGTGCCGCATGTGTAAGGCGATTCAGAGAGCCGGGATGTAGTCCATTTTCATCTCTTTTTGGACAGTAAGAATGGGAACTGGGAAGGACTGTGAACAGGAGGTCACAGTGCAGAAGTGGACAAGCATTTGGTTGTTTATTACTATTTGTGACGGTTTGGGAATTCCCTGCCCCCCCACACTTGTAAAATGACCCAGACTAGATCTCAGCCAGCTGGAAGTTAAGAGATGAAGCTATATTTACAGCTTAGCACAATATACAAGCAGATATATACAGTATATACAGGAATATTTACAGAAATATACAAGGTAAAGGTAATACAGAAACACAACACCCCTCCCAGAAATCAGAGACCCCAGGAGGGGCCTTCCACCTTCCACCACCTTCCACCTTCCACCACCCTTCCTCCTTCTCCCCACCCCTGCACCTTACCCCCAGGTTTGCCTTATGCGCAAGGAGGATCAGCCGGGGAGGATTAGAAGAAAAGTGGTTAGTGAAGTTATTCAACAGAAAGGCAAGGGGAGAAGCCAGAGCTGCTAGAGAACCCAAGAAGCCCCTTGCCTCGTGACCCCAGACTGCCCCCTCAAGACACTCTCTTATCTTCTTTGTTTTGGGTTCCTTTTCTAAACATCTCTGCAAGCCTATGACTGAAGTAGACATCACCATTGTTTTCCTTCACAGCCTATAGTATATATTTTTCTATTAAAATATTCCAGTTAGCTCAAACCAGCACACTATTGTTGCCCTGCTACAGTACAGATGTTCCTGTAGGATTTGTACTTGGAAGTGTTCTCTACTCTCTTTCACTTCATAGTTAATTTTAAACCAGAAAATACTGTTCCTGGGAAGGAAGAAAACACAGTCTGAAATCTTTGGCCATAAATCCTGTTATGAATATTTCTCTATGTAGTGTGGCTTTCCAGAAGATATTCAAAGCATATAGACAGGCAATAGATCTGGGCTATGTCACCTTAGACTGATGGAGTCCTACTGTGGTCCCATTTGGTGCAAATTCTGTTATGAAGTGTGACGTAAAATATATGTGAGACCTCGATAAGACTTCTGCAGAAAATAGAGTGATTTCTTATGGTTGTATTTTGAAAGCAAATCAGTGGCTTTCAAATGTGATCCCTTTGATGTATAGGGAAATAAAGCTTTCTCCTGTAAATGTGTTGTAAATGTTAATATATAAGCTGAGGATAAGGAAAGAGGGAGGCATATAGAAACTTCCTCATTTTTGGTCTTTGTGGAAAAAGGAGTATTCATAGAATGGTAAAGTTGGAAGGTCCCTCAAAGATCATCTAGTTCCACCCCCCTGCCATAGGCAAGGACACCTCCCACTAGTACAGGTCACTCAAGGCCTCGTCCAACCTGGCCTTGAACACCTCCAGGGAGGGAGCAGCTACAACCTCCCTGGGCAACTTGTGCCAGTGCCTCACCACCCTCACTGGAAAGAACTTCCTCCTGACATCTAGTCTAAATCTCCCCTCTGCCAGTTTAAACCCATTACCCTTTGTCTTTTTATTACAAGACCTTGTAAATAGTCCCTCCCCAACCTTCCTGTAGGCCCCCTTCAGATACTGGAAGGATTGTCTTCAGGTAGCTTATTGCAAGAGGCTCTAAGTGAATATGTGAAAAACAACATATCCCTTACTGAGCACTCACTTTTTGTGAACCAGAAGAACTTTTATATTCAGATTGCTGATGAAACGAATACCTTGCTTTTCATGCGTTTTTCTTTTGACACCATTACTTTGTTCTGCTGGCTGCAGTACTAATAATGTTACTTAAAAAAGTGGTATGTGCAAATCCCATAAATGGCTCACTTAATCTCTCCTAATCACTCATGAATATATATATATATTTATTGTCTTTGAGAGACGCTTTTTCTGTCTTGTGAGCAGTAATGCAATAATAATTTCTGTTTGATTTCTACTTCAGTTTCTTGAATAACTCTGAAAAAAATTTTAAGTCGATTTATTTCATCAGTCAAAGAACTTCAAGTTTTGTGTAGACTAGGAGTCCATCCATTGACAGTATGCTTTTTTCAATTTATCACATGGGCTAAAGCTGTTCAGTTTCTTCCTCCTCTTTTTGTCTTATTCTTCTTACTCTTTATCAGACAAATGATCAACTGAATCACCCAGAGGTGATATTGTGTGTGTGATACTGCAAGTGTGATGCTGATCCCATGCACTTCTTTTTCCTATATGTGCCCATACAGCAGTGCTGCAATATGTGACCACGAGTGTAATGCTAGATAGTAGATGTGGGAAGCGATCTTCAGCTATTGTTAACTCTGTTGTCACGACAACCACTCAGTCTGCTTTCGCTTTTCTATGAAGATTTAGCTCAGACTAACAACTATCCTTACTAGTCTAACCACAGCCCAGACTTACTTAGGACATACCCCATTCCCTCAGCACAAGGCAGAGATGACAATATTGTAGCTTTATGTACCAGAAATTCATCTGGGTTGCTTATGCACTTTGCTAGTGGATTGTCTTTAAAGAACTTTTCTGGGCCAGCAGGAGATGCCAGAGCTAAGCGACCTGTTGTGAGTGCTGGAAACACTGCACAACTGTGCCCACATTGCTGCTGCTTCTGTGTGGCTATCCACTCAGTATACCAATCTTGCAGTCTTGCCTGTTAATCTCATCCATGTGTCTTATTTTTATCTCAGTACTCTACCTAAATGTACACTACATTAAATTAATTTTATTGTTCCAAATTCCCTTCATTTTTAAGCTATATAACCTCTCTTTTTCTCTCTTACCCTTCAAATTTCTGTTAACTTGTCTTTCCTTAGTCACTGCTTAGCTAAGCTATGCATATTTAATTCTTTTCATCTTTCCTCATAAATCAGTCCCTCAGGCCCCAGAACCATTTGTGGTAGTTTCTTTTGAACTACTCCAATTTGACTGTCTAGAATTGAATACAGTATTCCAGATAAATTGTTCTGCAGAAAGCAGGAGTTTCTGTTTCTAATTTGGAAACTGAGATGGCAGTCCCTTGATGTACATTGAACAGTGACCAAAGGCCTGCATATGTCAGCTTGACTGCAGAATTTTTGTTAACTGCACTGTACTGTAAAGTAGTTTTCCATCTGTTTTTACTTTACAGTGATCTCTGTAAATGATTAAAGTGCGTGTAGAGCCACAGTCCACTTGGCACAGGGCTTCCTTTCCTGTATACTTGCCACTCCTTATGGTTAGGGCTATGAACCACTGTTTCCCTTTTGGCTTTTGACTCTGTGTGATGTGTGATACTGAATATCCTCTTTGTCTTGATCCACATATAACCTTTTTATTTTTCTTCCTATTTTTTTTTTCTTAATTTACTGCAAGCAGACTTTGGCAAATTTTGATTCATGTCTCTTTTTCCTGTGTTCTCTATAATTCTCATCTGCTGTATGCCTCTTGATCCCTGGCGTATTTGCTGCATAAATAGTGAAATCTGAGAATGTCTGTGAAAAAATAATTGCCCTAGGTTTTGAAACAGTATGAGTTTGGGAGTTTTTTTCCTCATACACTAACTTGCAGTAAAACAGGTGATTGTTTCTGCTGCTGTTCAACTTTCTCAGTGTCTTTGAGGCTCCACGACTCTAATTTTTTGCCTTCTCTCACAGTGTATCTGTGAGTTAATTCACCCTTCAGATCTGCAGATTTACAAGCATCAGCAACAATCTTAGTGTTTGTCATCACTTGGTCTGTGTAACAAGCCCTTCATATTATACTGTTATGGCAGGAAGAATTTTCCAGTGCATGTCTTCTTAGATACCACATTTTTCCTTCTACTCTTTCCTGAAAGTGTGGACTAGAGATGAATGTATTGTTACATCTCCATTTATTGTACTGTAAGGAAATAACCTTCACAGCTTAGTTGCAGGCTTAGTTGAAGTTTCCTAAGTTTTGCACTGCATCCAAATAAAGGCAACCAAGTCTGTGCAGGGACTAAAAGATGATTGTTTCTATGACTTTTCACCTCTTCCTTCTTATGTTTTTTGTTTGCTTTGTTTTGTTGTTGTTTTTTGTCGATTGTTTGGTAAGCTCAGATCTTCTTTGCTTTCACTGTGCCTTCTGATCTGGAGCTTCTTGAATTTTACTTGTTGTTGATGTGAGTTATGACAATTTAGATTCTCAAAATATGACCTGTTATGTGGATGTCTCAAGTATGTTGGAAGGCAATTTAATCCTACTGCAAGTAAATTCTTTCTCCCTTGGGTGAAATATATTGCCAGGCAGAACTGCCCTTCACTTGCCTTGCTGCAATCAGGAAGAAAAGGCAACGGCTAGAAAGTATTAGCTTCAAAGGGTTTGTCTGCACTACTGGTTTATGGACCAGATACTCAAAAACCTTCCTTAAAGTACAGAACTGTAACTACTGTTTCAACATTTTGTCTGGACAGTCATTATTTGGACGTGCTACATGAATCCAATTTGAAGACAGTCTTTCATCTCCTAAAAGCTCAACTATCTGGAATATTATATAAGAAGTGATGAATTTGTGAATGTATTTTACTCATCTCAGAGTATGTAACTTTTTCAGTTGAAAATTCCAGTGTTCCAGAGCAGACAAGGGCATTTTAGTTTGTTGTACAAAACATTCTGATGTTTTCAGAAGATCCTAGAGGTATGCTGTGGTTTGTGGGAAACCAGACTGCAAATTTGTCTTCTCTTCCAAGGAAGAATAGAAGGATGACAACAGTAGAGAGAGTGCAGAGGCAGAAGCTTTACCAGAGGAAATTATATGAGTTTGAGCAGACAGTGACTTGCAAGTAGACTGATTGCATTCATGTAGTTTCTGGGTGTGATCCACAGATAAGGAGTACTACTCTGGGATATACATAGGATATACATAGAGGAACTCAGTTCCTCTCAGACCATTCAGACCTATGAGTTTTCCATGTTTCAAGGCAGGCTAAAGTAAATACCATTTTTGGTTTGTTTTTTTTTAGTGAGAACAACACCTTTATTTTTATTTTCATTACACTGAAGGTCAATGCATGGGCAGGCAGTTTGGCTGCATTTATTGAATAGGCTGGCAGTTAATTAATGACTTTTACCTAGAACATAAAATATCCATATGTTACAGATTGCTACATGACATAAATCACAAATGACAATGCAGAGCCTTCTGTTGTATTTCATTCATTATTATTCATTCTCTCTTCTATCGCTGTGAAGGCAAGATCCCAAAGTGGTTAATCCTTTCATTTAAATATAATAATTTTTTAGAGAATGATGCTTTGACTTCACTGAATTCCTGATAGATAGGTAATAGAGTCTATTAGAAAGCCTGCAGAGTTGATTAATAGTGTCTGATAAGTAACTTTTCCTTGGAATCAGGCTGGAAATTGATTGCAGGTTCCTGCTTACCAGTTTAGTCACATCAAAAGGCTCTTGAAGAGCAATGTACAGGAGTAGGGTTTTATAAAAGGATGGTTGCTTGAGTGTGCTCAGGATTGCTCCTCAGGAAACACAGAGTTGGGTGTTAAGCAGAAAATCAGGAAACTTTGTATATCATGTCATTTAAGATTCCTAACTTTGTAATTACATCCAAAAGAAACTCCGTGGAGCCAAGAAATGGGGAAGCACATCAGGTTCTTTACTTTAGCATAGTTTATTCTCAGAAGATGTGGCATTAACTGAATTGTTGACATTCTTTACAAGGTAAATAGTTTACATTTATACTGCTCCCTCGTGATTATCTTCTTGTGAAGTGGGGAGGGAATCAAGAAAAAAGGGAGTAAGCCCATCAGTACAGTGAGTGGAGCATTGCTGACCTGATGAGAACATTTTAGCCGTTAAAATCAGGCTGAGTGGTTATGAGCCCCATGCTTCAGTTGCAGCTTAGTAAATCTAATGGAGAGGCTATTCAAATGGTAAGTAATTTTCCTTATGCTGAACACAGGATTTTAGAATACAAGTATTTTGATGCTAACTTTAACATTGTGATTTGAGATGGATTTAAATTAGAAATATTTGGGTCAGAAATATTTCTTTTTTAAATTGTGAGGTAGTAAACAATAGGTAGTAACTTTAAATTTCTGAAGAGCACACCTCTAAA